>OY482674.1:57294846-57592346 GCA_960531455.1 Urophora cardui | reverse complement strand
TATCATTATCATTATCATTATCATTATCATTATCATTATCATTATCATTATCATTATCATTATCATTATCATTATCATTATCATTATCATTATCATTATCATTATCATTATCATTATCATTATCATTATCATTATCATTATCATTATCATTATCATTATCATTATCATTATCATTATCATTATCATTATCATTATCATTATCATTATCATTATCATTATCATTATCATTATCATTAACATTATCATTATCATTATCATTATCATTATCATTATCATTATCATTATCATTATCATTATCATTATCATTATCATTATCATTATCATTATCATTATCATTATCATTATCATTATCATTATCATTATCATTATCATTATCATTATCATTATCATTATCATTATCATTATCATTATCATTATCATTATCATTATCATTATCATTATCATTATCATTATCATTATCATTATCATTATCATTATCATTATCATTATCATTATCATTATCATTATCATTATCATTATCATTATCATTATCATTATCATTATCATTATCATTATCATTATCATTATCATTATCATTATCATTATCATTATCATTATCATTATCATTATCATTATCATTATCATTATCATTATCATTATCATTATCATTATCATTATCATTATCATTATCATTATCATTATCATTATCATTATCATTATCATTATCATTATCATTATCATTATCATTATCATTATCATTATCATTATCATTATCATTATCATTATCATTATCATTATCATTATCATTATCATTATCATTATCATTATCATTATCATTATCATTATCATTATCATTATCATTATCATTATCATTATCATTATCATTATCATTATCATTATCATTATCATTATCATTGTCATTGTCATTATCATTATCATTATCATTATCATTATCATTATCATTATCATTATCATTATCATTATCATTGTCATTATCATTATCATTATCATTATCATTATCATTATCATTATCATTATCATTATCATTATCATTATCATTATCATTATCATTATCATTATCATTATCATTATCATTATCATTATCATTATCATTATCATTATCATTATCATTATCATTATCATTATCATTATCATTATCATTATCATTATCATTATCATTATCATTATCATTATCATTATCATTATCATTATCATTATCATTATCATTATCATTATCATTATCATTATAATTATCATTATCATTATCATTATCATTATCATTATCATTATCAAATTCATTATCATTATCATTATCATTATCATTATCATTATCATTATCATTATCATTATCATTATCATTATCATTATCATTATCATTATCATTATCATTATCATTATCATTATCATTATCATTATCATTATCATTATCATTATCATTATCATTATCATTATCATTATCATTATCATTATCATTATCATTATCATTATCATTATCATTATCATTATCATTATCATTATCATTATCATTATCATTATCATTATCATTATCATTATCATTATCATTATCATTATCATTATCATTATCATTATCATTATCATTATCATTATCATTATCATTATCATTATCATTATCATTATCATTATCATTATCATTATCATTATCATTATCATTATCATTATCATTATCATTATCATTATCATTATCATTATCATTATCATTATCATTATCATTATCATTATCATTATCATTATCATTATCATTATCATTATCATTATCATTATCATTATCATTATCATTATCATTATCATTATCATTATCATTATCATTATCATTATCATTATCATTATCATTATCATTATCATTATCATTATCATTATCATTATCATTATCATTATCATTATCATTATCATTATCATTATCATTATCATTATCATTATCATTAGCATTAGCATTAGCATTAGCATTAGCATTAGCATTAGCATTAGCATTAGCATTAGCATTAGCATTAGCATTAGCATTAGCATTAGCATTAGCATTAGCATTAGCATTAGCATTAGCATTATCATTATGATTTTACATTATCATCCCTAAATGAGTTTGCGAGTTGGGATGTAGTAATGAATACCTTTTGTTGGTATTGGATTGGTAGGTCACGCCTTGAATTGGGGTCCGCATTAGGAACAGGTACTGACGGTGTAACACATAACAACTTGTTATTAACAAGTTAAGCCTGGCGTCAGATTTAAAAAGTTGGTAGCAGCAATAGACTGATGCACCATATTGGTTATCACGCTCCTTAGCAAGTGAAAAAAAAAAATGCGTCGATGTGACGACGTCGAGACGATGTGATGTCTCGACTGAAACAACCGTAATAACCCAACCCATTAAACACTGAAAAAGAAATTATCAAACGTTTGAGAAAATATTCTTTCTAAAGTTGAGAATCAGCATATATATCATTTGAAAATAAACATATTTTCAAGTGTTCATCAAACATTGTTTATCAATTTTAGATAATCTTACAACACATTTGAAAAAAAAACTTGTTTCGTATTTTGTACTATTTCACGAATTTCAGCATGTGAAGGAACGAAGAAATTTTGTATGTTTGCAAATTTCAGTCAGCGTTCGTTGTTCTACTCGAGCAGTCCCTTAACGGTTGAAATGATGATGGTTGAAAATGATTGTGTGTAATAACGATTCTGTATTTCTTACTCTCATTTTATTTGTTTGTGGCTTTTTGTGAAGTTACACAAAATTTAATAAAAACATATGTAGTTTCCGATATGTGTGTAGGTACATATCGACGGCTGAGAAAAAAAAGTTATTCAAAAACGCCCTATTTCAGAGAAATATATATGGAATTTTCTCTGAAATAGGGCGTTTTTGAAGCAAAATCTGAAATAGGACGTTATTCAAACAATTTTTGGAATAGGGCGTTTTTGAAACAATTTTTAAAATAGGGCGATCTTATTCTCAGCCGTCGATATATTAAAAAAGATATTAATATACTCATGTAATTGTACAAAAAGCAGCGGCGAAATTCACCCGCACGGGTAAATGAAAAACATCACATAAGCGTACAAATATATAATACATACATATGTACATCTATTTATTCCATTCCATTTCTGCGCTCACACCACAAACTCTCTCACTCTCACTATCCCTCAATTCTTCTGCACTCTAGAGTACAAATATGTAATACACACATAGATCTATTGATTGCGTTCCATTTCGTACCACATTTGAATTGGGATTGAGAAAATGGAATTTATCAAATTGAGAATCAGCCCAAAATCCCATACTAAAAATGAGCCTTTTTGTTTGAGAACGCTATCAGGGGAAATTTGAGGTACATTTGATAACAAACGTTTGATATTTGACTTCTCAAATGATCCTCAAATAGAAAATGAAGAAAAATGTTTATTGGGATGGAATAAATAGATGTACATATGTATGTATTACATATTTGTACGCTTATGTGATATTTTTCATTTACCCGTGCGGGTGAATTTCGCCGGTGCCTTTTGTACAATTACATGAGTATGTTAATATCTTTTTTAATATACCTACACACATATGAGAAACAAACTATATTTTTATTAAATTTTGTGTAACTTCACAAAAAGCCACAAACAAATAAAATGAGAGAAAGAAATACAGAATCGTTATTACACACAATCATTTTCAACCATCATCATTTCAACCGTTAAGGGACTGCTCGAGTAGAACAACGAACGCTGACTGAAATTTGCAAACATACAAAATTTCTTCGTTCCTTCAAACCTTCACATGCTGAAATTCGTGAAATAGGACAAAAAACGAAATAAGTTTTTTTTTTCAAATGTGTTGTAATTTAATCTAAAATTGATAAACAATGTTTGATGAACACTTGAAAATATGTTTATTTTCAAATGATATACTCGTATATGCTGCTTCTCAACTTTAGAAACAATATTTTCTCAAACGTTTGATAATTTCTTTTTCAGTGTTTAATGGGAAGGGTGATTACACTGCTCTACAGCCAAAAAATACTCTGAACGCGACCATCCTATTTATATGTAAAATCGGTCGCTGATTCCGAAAATCGGGCTCATTTTTAATTCTATGGGAAGGTTTTTGAGATATCGGCAATTTACCGTTATTTGGCCAATGGCTCCACTTAATCCTGTATACCTCTTTAACGCAGTGAGCTCTCTTCCTTGGAGTGACACTCAACGAAAGAAAATTAAATTTCCTTTTCATCGCTGCTACAACATTTTTCTGTAACTCTTATAGTTTCTGAAATATTGACGATTCAATTTGAATTTTTTCGATTTTTTACGATTTTTTGAAGAAAAAATTGACTTTGTCAGGCAATATCTTTTAAACCAATGTCTTCACCTTCGGTTTTACTCCTTTACGTGAAGCTCCATTCTATTGGGAAAAAGATAAGCTATCAACGAAGAAAATCCATGGTAAAATAGAAAAGTTATAGGCGATCAAGTAAATACATCCAAGTCGCGCAATGCCTCTGCACGGGTATATAGGAAATTTAATTTTCTTTCGTTGAGTGTCACTCCAAGGAAGATAGCTCACTGCGTTAAAAAGGTATACAGGATTAAGTGGAGCCAGTGGCCAAATAACGGTAAATTGCCGATATCTCAAAAACCTTTCCATAGAATTAAAAATGAGCCCGATTTTCGGAATCAGCGACCGATTTTACATATAGATAGGATGGTCACGTCCAAAGTACAGACAAAAAATTTCATTTTGTGATCCAGTGTTATTAATAGTTTTTCAAGCTTACATTCAAGTGTAAATTAAGCTTATTTTATGTGAATTTTATATGAGCTATTGGCCAGTTCTTAATTAAGGAAAATTGGCCAATAGCTCATATAAAATTCACATAAAATAATTATTAGAAAAAAACGGCCATGTAAAAACATACGTAAATTAAGCTTATTGAAATATTGTTTTCAAGCTTTTTAAAATAAGCAGTATTAAGAAAGGCTTATATAAAGTAAGTTTTTCTCAATTATTACAAACATGCTTGTGAATAGGCATGGGTAACACTGCGCTGCGCGGCGCAATTGCGCTAACACCAACCTGGCGTTATTGCGCTAACTCCGATTTGGGAAATGCGCCAACTCAATATAGCGCCAACTCAATAGCCGAGTTCCCGTGGCAGTGATCCAGATCCGGATAAGAAGTTTGCATGCAAATGCAACAAGAATTCTGTGATCCTGGCGTTTATCTGTATCAATTTCGGATCCGTATAGATTGTAATAGGTTGTTTTGATCCAGATAAATACCAGGATCACAAAATTGTTGTCGCATTTGCTTGCAAAATTTGTATCCGGATCTGGATCACTGCCACGGGAACTCAGCTAATATTGTGCAAAAACATACGTAAATTAAGCTTATTGAAATATTGTTTTCAAGCTTTTTAAAATAAGCAGTATTAAGAAAGGCTTATATAAAGTAAGTGTTTCTCAATTATAACAAACATGCTTGTGAATAGGCATGGGTAACACTGCGCTGCGCGGCGCAATTGCGCTAACACCAACCTGGCGTTATTGCGCTAACTCCGATTTGGGAAATGCGCCAACTCAATATAGCGCCAACTCAATAGCCGAGTTCCCGTGGCAGTGATCCAGATCCGGATAAGAAGTTTGCATGCAAATGCAACAAGAATTCTGTGATCCTGGCGTTTATCTGTATCAATTTCGGATCCGTATAGATTGTAATAGGTTGTTTTGATCCAGATAAATACCAGGATCACAAAATTGTTGTCGCATTTGCTTGCAAAATTTGTATCCGGATCTGGATCACTGCCACGGGAACTCAGCTAATATTGTGCCAACTCAATTTTGCAATATAAAACCGACTCAATTTCGAGCGCTAACACCAGCACCAATATAGCGCAAGTGTAAAATGGCTCCACCACAAAGCCAATAACAGCACAGCGTATATGACACCGTCACAATTATGTATGCTTGATAGTGATCTAAGTGACTAATTTCCAGCATATTTTCACAAATATACGGAATATGTTTCCAAATGATTAAGAAAATTAATATTAATTTTGCGCCAAAAGAAATAAAACGGGGATGGTAAACAGTAAGAAGCGAACAAGTGTTATTTATCGATTATTCCCAGGGTTCGGATTTGCCTCATTTTGGCTCCTCACTCACACATGCTTCACTCATGAGCAGCCTTGAGCAAAACCTTAGCACCTGCTAAATGAGAGTAAGCGCCCGTGTACGTATACACACCGATTGTCACTACTACAGACAAATAAAGAGCGTAAAACGAGCGCTTACGATGGGACTTGGCGATCGTCGCTTAGGAAAAATAATCAGTTTGCCTTTGACTAGGGATGGCAAAAAAAATTTAATAATCGATTAACCGTTTTTTAGGTTAATCGAAAGGGTTCGATTATTAATCGCGAATAATCGTAAGGAACTAACCGATTATAACCGTTTTTCGATTACAATTATTGATAAATTAATACGTAGTACCCCAAGAGGACAAACAAGCTAATTTTTTATACATACTGTGTATGTGTGTTCGTTTTTATTATAATAATAAAAAATCGTCATTTCAGCGAAAAAATCGTCAATATTTTGTTGCTATCTCATCTTTACTAAAAACACGTTATAAACAAAAAAAAGTGTCGGCTTTCCACTAAGAAACCGCACCACGAAAAAAAATTACTTTTTCAGGGGCTCTCAGATATCTCAAAACTGAAATCAAAACTTGCAGGAAGTTTACAGTTTACGAGATAATTACCCCAGAAAGAGAATTATGTCGGCTGAGGATTATTTTTTTAAAGCGCGGCTGAAGGCGGCCAACGCAAAATGTTGTTCTACACACATACATATATGCATTTGCTCGTTTTAATACTTGCTTTTAGATCGCAGTTTTCGTGTTTTTTTTGGTAAATTTTTAAATTTTAACCACAAATATCTTGTAAAATACAAGCCTCCGGAAATTTTTTTTGATTTCAGTTCCAAGTCCTGTGAGAGCCCCTCTACCCCCCCCCCCCCCCCCCTGAAATAGTCATTTATTTCGGGGCATTGTTCCTTAATGGAAAATTTTCCCAAAAACAATTTTAAAGAGGTGCGAATTCATACAAATTCGTATATAAATGAAATCATATTTAAAAAAGCTGTGCACATTTATCTACACAATGCGCTTACTTATATAATAAAATAAATAAATAACATCATCAATCATTCATTAATATTAACTCATAACATTTTGCCTTCAAAAATAATTTACAAAATATAAGGATTTATTTCATGAAGATAACCATTTAATTATTGTACTGAGATGGTTTAAATTTTTAATAATGCCACTTTCCTTAAAAAAAATATATAATAAACGAAAAAATCGTCATTTATTGGGAAAAATCGTCAAATCATTGCTTAGAAAAATCGTCAAAAGGACGCTAAAATCGTCAATTCGGCAACGCTGGCTGGAGGGAACGTTTATTGCGAATGAAAAGGCGGTAACTGTGTAACCTAATACAAACGCACGCCGTCAATTTACTGTCAAAAATTTCTCATGCCCATACAACTTGTATGGGAGTAACCGAAATTGAACGGCGTGCGTAAAAACTCGACGCCCAATTTTTGTTTTGCGTGACAGTTGAAATTAAGCATTGTGGGTGATTGTTTGCAAAAAAATTGACACTTGCTTTTGATATCGCGTGTGTTAGATACATATTCCACAAAATAAGATTTTCTCTGATTTTCTATATTTTTCTATTTCTTTATCTGTACACGCACGCAAGTCAATTTCGGTTCAACGCATATGAAAAATTTGCGTGCGTGCGTTAATTGACGACTTGCGTTTGTATTAGGTTACACAGTAATTCTCAACTTCGATTATTTCCTTTCGATTATTTTCGACTTGAGAGGAAAAAGGTTAATCGAAAAAATAATCAAAAGGAAAAAACCGATACATTTTAACCGTTAACCGAAAGAAATTAATCGATTATAATCGTTTTTCCGGTTATAGTTGCCATCCCTACCTTTGACTGGCGTGAAAGCAAGTGGTCGCTAGGTGATCTTCGCTTGAAATTCTTTTATTCTATTTGCAGATGCCAAACAACAAGCATATGTATGTGTATACGTACGTTGTTTCATAATTTCGCGAAGCGTGCGCGCATGACCCTGCTCGCTCAACATCTGCATTAGGCATGGGTAACACTGCGCTGCGCGGCGCAATTGCGCTATCACCAACCCTGGTGTTATTGCGCTAACTCCGATTTGGGAAATGCGCCAACTCAATATAGCGCCAACTCAGTATAGCGCCAACTCAATGATGCGCTATTGCAATATAACACTGACTCAATTTCGTGCGCTAACACCAGCTCCAATATAGCGCTAGTGTAAAATGGCGCAACCACAACGCCAATAACAGCATCATAGTATATGTATACGTATGACAACGTCACAATTATGTGTGCTTGATAGTGATCTAACTGACTCTAATTTCCAGCATATTTTCACATATATACGGAATATTTTTCCAAATGATTATGAAAATTAAAATTGATTGTGCCCTCGTATATGTAAGCAGAATTGCGCCAAAAGAAATAAAACGGGGATGGTAAACAGTAACAAGCGAAAAAATGTTATTTATCGATTATTCGATGACAATTGCGCTAAAGGTGTTATTGCGCCAGTACCGTGAGTTGGCGCCACGGTTGGCGCTGGCGTTATTGTATCAGCGCCAAAAAAATTGCGCCATTACCCATGGCTAATCTGCATGCAGACTGATTATTTTTAGTAATTTTTCACTTTATCCTACAGTAGGCGCACCAACACACACTCATTTTTTAGTAATGGCTTGAGTGTAGTGGTGCCCAAGGCTCAGCGATGCCGTTCCAAAATTTATGAGCGGAGTGAAAATTGACATATAGCGGAGTGTTTCGGAGTGACGGACGAAAGAGCGGAGTGAAATTGCGGAGGGATGTCAAAAATAAGGAAATCAACAAGAAATGTAAATATGGGAAAGCAAACGCAAAAATTAAAGGACATATTTATTTATTAGAAATGAATTTAATTAAATTAAAATTGTGTTTTTATTCATAGCACATTTGTTCATAAACTTTTGTATACATAAATTAGTGCATGTTATGCATTAGATCAGAGATCCCCAAAACTCTAACTGCAGCAGTGTTAGTAACTGCAGCAGTATTAGTGAAAAACGACTAGTTGAGTGCCCGGCTACTACCGTCGCATCGTTCAGTAGCTTGCGGGCATTGTGAATGGATACAAGTGACTTGACTCTGGGATGTGTGTTAAAAAGGTCGAACAGCTGTGCTCAGCTGATTTCAGGGTTGCTGTTATAGCCCAATAACGATGGTGAAAGCAATAGAAGTTGCTCTTCTTCTTTCTGTTTTGTAGGTTGTTGATTTTACATTCTTGCACATGTTATTCGTGGAATAGCTGGCGTTTACGCTATCACCGGGAATTGCGTTTTAGGAACTCAGCCTTAAATTGTTTTCGGAATTATGAATTGGTTTTTTCAATTCCCAATTCCGGAATTGCGTTTCTGTCTTGATTGCTACGACCTTGTCATTATGGTCCCTTTTCTTACAACAACCACATCCGGCCGCCATACCAATCTGTACCCCCGGAAGTCGCCGCCATACCAATCTGTCCCCGATTTTGATATTTTTCGATGACTTATCGTCTTTTTTTTTATCGAATTTCGACTACGCATCCCAGAGCCATTTCACTGTATGCTATACACTATGCTTGCGGGCAAGCAAAAAGACAACAACGTGCACGCATATATTTTTCGCTTTTATGCGCTGCTATACCAAGTCGCACAATGAAAACGAAGTATGCGTGTACGTTCGTATGAAAACGAAGTATGCGTGTACGTTATTATCTTTTTGCTTGCCCGCAAGCAACTGAATCGTCGCACGGTCGTAGATGGTCACCTAACTTTTGCGCTCTTACTACGACAAAACGAGAGAGTATAACAATCTGTGTGAGTTGAGCGTTGCACCTCAGTGCTATGAAACGAAGACCCCTGCATTAGATAAATGTCTTAGATATAAAAGTACAAGTATGTATATATAAGTAGGATAAGTTTTTTTTTTTTAAATAAATTATGTATTTTGTGTTTTTGTAAAGACAATTCTGCCCTTTTATGACCATCAGAATTGCCATACCTTTCCAAATCAGAAATATTATTTCCCAACAATTTTACACAAATTTTACAGAAGCTTTTCTCATCTTTGTTTTCTAACCAACTAAATTTCATCTTCCATTTATCGATGAATTTTTGTTTGAACGGCTTTATTTTCACTGTCTTTGGTGTGAAAATCGCAGAAAACAGCGGCACTACAATTATTTACCATACATATGGTGTGAAAATAATTCATAGCAGCAGCACTACAATCACCCGAAACTATAGCAGCATCGAAGTCACCGTCTGTGGTGTGCAAATCATTCATAGCAGCAGCACTACAATCATCGGAAACTATAGCAGAAATAGCAGCATCGAAGTCACTCGTACAGACGGCAGCAGCCACAGGATCCAAATCGTATACATAAGTATGGTCATTTGCAACAGCTACATCATAGGCCAATTTCTGTGTTGTAGCAGCAGGGGAATTTTCTTCTTTGATAAAATAGCTGGAAAGAGAATATGAGGTTATGAAATATGGAAAAGTATCCTTTAGAAATATAACTTACCTGTCAATGTACCTTTTTTTGCATTTGGTCCAGGCCAAACTTTTCTGATGAAAACAAAAAAATGTAAAAACCAGCTAATGTGTTTTTATAAATTTTAACTCAGCTATTCATTTTAGAGCAATTGATTTGAAATTTTCCATGGAAGCGCGCACAAAACAAAGATCAGTGAAAAGTTGCCACTGCGGCAGAATTATAAGACGTAAACAATAACGCTGCCAGATTGTAATTTTATACATACAAAATTGAAAGTTGATTCAAAATTTCTGAATTATTTCATACATGAAAAAGTGGGAGTGATTTAGTCCAAGAGGGAGTGGCGGAGTGAGGAGGTCAAAATCGGGTTAAATCTTCCAATTGGAGTGACAGCGGCATCGCTGCCAAGGCTGCTCATGAGCAGGGTTGCCACTTTGAAATTTTTTTTCCGACCAAATTCGTCTCAAAAACCTACCAAAATAGCTTTCAGCCGACCAAAATTTTTTTCACAAAATTCGTCATTTAAGCTGGTTTTTGAAAATTTATGTATTTTTATATCGTCGCTGCGCCAACAAATTCAGTTATATGTTTTTTTCGATTTTTTTTTATTACATATTTATTTAGCGCTATCCGCTAGCTACATTTCGCGTTTTCTGATATCCTTCTTTGGTTAGAAGTTATCAAACACAGCTATATGCGCTCAGTAGTAGAAATGCTCTGTAAAATCAGTTATACGTCTATTTTCGTATAATTGTTTTTTGATTTCAGGTTATTTTTGTGTAAAAAAATTATTTAAAAATAGCGTATGTGACCAATTTTCAAAATAGGAGGGGCACTGGTCAATTAAATAATGCATTTCCAAGCTATCGCTAATTGCATCGGACCCTAGCGAAGAATTTTATACACATCTTTCACGATTTCTTACCCCCACTAGCAAATTTAAACAATTTGTAAAAAGAGCTATGTGCTGTAAAACGGCGCAAATGCTTCATGCGAAGTGGTTGGTCAAAAAAAGTAAAAAAAAATTGCACAAGTCTATTACATATGTGTAGTATCATTAGTTAACAATGCAAGCTAGAAAAAATATTCTCTAGGATCACCAGAAAACGGTTTTTTTGCTCTCCTGAAAAGTTGCTGAAAAACGTATAGCTGTTTTTGTTGGCGCAGCGATGATATATTCATTTAATTGGTATATATATAGGAACTTATACATACATATCACTCCTCAAGTATTTTCACATGTTTTAGCTTAAAATAATAATATACGAATGCGTTTATACATATGTATGTACATTAATTTGTGTATATAATCTATGTTAACCTTTTAAAATAGTTACGACTATGGTTTAACAGGTAGGTCCAAGTAGGTATACAAATGAGATCAGAACTTTAATTAAATATCAAAATTGAATCTAAGATCTTTTTTTGTGCATAGTGCCTATTTCTAATTTGTTTCTGAGTTTGGTTTTATTAAAGAAAGTGTAGAAAATCTGCGCCCCGGTGCAGCAGAGCTGTGTGGAAGCGTAAGCAGATTAAAAATAAATTTTGTGGGCCCGCCAAAGCAATTTTCATTAAGCGCATTTTTCATCAAACTAAAAAATGAAGAAAGGGTTTTCATGCGTATGAGTTCACCTTCTTTTATCCACTTTACACAAAACTCTGCCGAAAAGAAACACAAAAAGTATTCAAGCAAACTGTTGCTGCGAGAAAGAGACATGAATACATGACCTTTCAAACGTTCTTTCAACAGTGTTGTGGCAAAATCTAGCAAATCAGTGATGTTACTTGCAGGAAGGTAAAAACCTACCAAAATTCAAATCGTGCGACCATCCGACCAACAGGAAAAAAACCGACCAGTTTTGGTAGGAAAAGCCCACTTATCACATCCCTGCTCATGAGGGTGCAGCTGCATGAGTGGCCTCTGAGCGTATAAACCATACCTCGGCGTTTCATAGATCTTAGAGCCCGTGCACAATTGACTTCTACCTCGCTTTGCTTCAGAGTTTTGCTTTGACAGTTTCGTTCAGCATGTGCTTTTCAAAGGGACATGTTCACAATTGAGGTGAAGCGAGTAAAGCAAGGTATAAAGTTAGCCATCTTTCAACTTTTTTACACTTTGACAAACATCTCCCCTTGTGTGTGTGTGTGTATGTTTGTATAGCTACACTTATTTTAGCGATTTCGCGCAATTTCGTGAGAAGTGAACAGAGAAAAGTAAAAAATAACATTCGAATAAGCAGAAAAAAGCTAATTCCCCAAATATTTTACCAAAAATCAGGTTTATAAATTAAAGCAAAGAAGTGAAGTGGAAATTGTCAAAGTGTTAATTGTATCAAGCATCTGAAATTTCGCTTTGCTTTAAGGTTTTTTCTATCAAAGTTGGAGCAGACAAAGCCAATTGTGCACGGGCTCTTAAGATCAGACAAACAAGTTATGCTCTTCACACAGACAGGTTCCGCTCTTTGTTTAAAAAATTATTTAGTCGTCGCTGAACAAGTGGCCAAACAACATCGTGTGTGGCTATCGCATGTTTGCGCAGCGAATGTTAAAAATTTGCATGTACGTATGTACATGTATGTATGTTTGTTCGCCATACCCTGCAAAAAAATGTGCGATTAATCCCGAAAGAGATTTGTCCCAGATTCATCTCTTTCGGAAACAATCGGTCCACAATTAGTCCCCGATTGTTCCCGCACGGGTATAAATGTAGACCAATTGTTCCCGAAAGGGTACAAATCTAGATTGATTAAATGTAGAAATTTTACAAAAATATTCAATGTATGAATTTAAAAAAATGTATAATAATAGGTAAAACTGAACACCCTTTCTTTTAATAACAATAATGAATAATAATTTTAACAAAATGTTACCAAAAATTCCTATTGGAAAATCAATTACAATTATAAACTCAATACTGACTATGTAAGAAAATTTTTATTTATTGATTATTATTATTTTTTACAAACGTAAAACTTATTGTATAATCTTTACTTAAATAGGCATGAACATTTATAATTTTTAAAGATTGTTTTAAAAAATAGCCTTGGCTAATTTTGAAAAATTCCTCACATGTATTTTACACTCGCATAATGCATTCTCAGAACTTAAAATATTTTGAGGAGATATTTATTTTTTTTAAAAGATTTCACTACAGGATGAAAGCTAATCGAATAAACTTTCTTCTAACATTTACACAATAATTTTTACATTTTCATAAAAAATAGCCTTGGCTTACAACTTTGGATGAAAGCGATTAATCTACATTTGTACCCGTTCGGGTATAAAAATTTAACAATTAGTCTCTTCATAGGATATTCTCGAAAAAATGCGATCAATTCGCCCCATATAAAGGGATGTAAAATTGTACTAGTCGCATGCTCCCTTGCGATTGATCCCGGACACGTCCCGTATTAATCGAATTTTTTGCAGGGTAGCGATCAAAGCGCTCTCACTTATACACTTGCATTTACAAATTTGCCGAGCCATGGTATAAACCAGGGATGCCACTAAGAAAATTTTTTTCCTACCAAAAACCTACCAAAATTGCTTCGAGCCTACCAATTTTTTTTTTAATGTGAGATTTAACCATATTCAACAAATTCATTTAGGGCCGGTTTCACCATCTCCGGTTAATTTAATCGCTGGTTAGTTTGACGTCAATCGTATGGCGAGCTGTCAAATAAATTGCTTAACCGGGCAAAAATCTCTGGTTAAGTGCTTAACCGGAGATGGTGAAACCGGCCCTTAAGGTAACTGTGCCACTAACCGACCACCCTGCAGTAACCGGATACTTTTGTTTTTTTACCGCTCAAAATAAAAAAAAAATGTTTATTTTTTTTGGATTTTGAAAACTTTAGTATTAAATTTAATATTATTTGTACAAATTTCAATAAATTTTAGAATGAGTGATAAAAATATGAAGGAAAAGAGAAGGAAGCAGCAGTTTCCAGATAAACAAAAACAAGGACAAGGTTGTATTGGGTATTAGTGGCTGCCACCGCTCGTCCAGTGCGGAGCAAATCAGGATTAACATTTTGTGGAATAACATTTGAGGAATAATGAGGGCAAGCAACTGATCCTGAAGGAAACGCAAGAAGATTTACCGAGGGAAATAGCGGACATGATTTCAACTTGGTTAGCAAACACTTTTACTACCTAGGCAGGCCTAATGGCCTGTTGTGAAACCACATGGAGCTCTTTATTACAGACCATGTAGACGAACCACCTTGTTTGCTTCATATAGCGTAAAATGTCAGATACCTTCTGTTTTCAATATCCTCCAGTTGTGTATGTGGGGGCAAGTGTACTTGAAGCTTAAAGAAAACGTTTCTATTTAGCAGAGTTTTGTGACAAAACTCTACTGAGAAGATGTGTTTTCTCAACAGTGTTGTGGCAAAGTCACCAAATGTACCAAATCAGTGATGTTAATTGAACGAAGGCAAAAACCTACCAAAATTCAAATCGTCCTACCAACCTACCAAAAGGAAAAAAAACCTACCAGTTTTGGTAGGAAAAGCCCAAAAGTGGCATCCCTGGTATAAACAACAGAGGCCACACATTAGCGTGAGCGCTCTGCGTGAGTGGCAGCAGAGTGTGCAGCCAAGATGAGGCACGCTAGTAACGTCGCCTCTCCTCAGCTGCGCCCTCATATGATACTCTGAGTGAGTGAGGAATATGAGCGACGCCTCATAGCTTGGCGATGACGCAGCCAACCGTCTGTAGCACTGTAGAACTGTAGGCAAGCTTTGAGATGGGATTTTGGGAAATTCACCTCCCAAATGAACATCGACAGAAGAGGGTTGCCAGCACAGCGAAAACATGTGAGATAAATATTTTAAGGTCGTGGTAGAATGATGGTATATTTTAATAATATAGAAAAAACATATGTGTATTCATTTGCATAATTAGAAAATGCTCCTTGACTTCACTACTTTGTTACAAATACGACAGATTTCTTGTTTTTTTTTGTTTTCAAGTTCTAAAGTTTTTTAGAGCAACTGATATGCAACTCTGATGTGTGGTGTACTGTAATGTCCGCTTTATTCACCTCCAGAAAGGACAATCATTTTTTCTTTTTCACCTAACCTTGCCTACAGGTCTACAGTGGTCTGTAGTAAGTACGTAGTATGTACTACAAATTTGTTTATTCTCTGCAGTGTGCACACTGCTGGCATATACAATATGGGTATCAAGCGAAAGGGGATGGCCCCAGGTTACATTTGGACTTCGATATATTTCGATAAATTTATCGATAACTAAGTTAACGGCTTCATTTGAACTTCGATACATTTCGATAAATTTATCGATAACTGAGTTATCGGTCAAAATGCGAATGCACAAAAACCTTAATATTACCTTACAATATGAGTATCAAACGAAAGGGGATGGCCCCAGGCTTCATTTGAACTTCGATATATTTCGATAAATTTATCGAGAACTGAGTTATCGGTCAAAATGCGAATGCACAAAAACCTTAATACTACCTTATAATATGGGTATCAAACGAAAGGGGATGGTCCCAGGCTTCATTTGAACTTCGATATATTTCGATAAATTTATCGATAACTGAGTTATCGGTCAAAATGCGATTGCACAAAAACCTTAATATTACCTTACAATATGGGTATCAAACGAAAGGGGATGGCCCCAGGTTTCATTTGAACTTCGATATATTTCGATAGATTTATCGATAACTGAGTTATCGGTCAAAATGCGATTGCACAAATACCTTAATATTACCTTACAATATGGGTATCAAACGAAAGGGTATGGCCCAGGTTTAATTTGGACTTCGATATATTTCGATAAATTTATCGATAACTAATTTTGCACGATATATCGACCAAATTTTTTGTGTCACTTTATATGCTTTTGTTGTAGAAACTAGCACATTTTATGCCAAAAAAGCAGTACTATATTAATTTGAACTCTTTCCTATATAATACAGCCAGAAATATCATAATCTTTGTAAATATGTTCTGAGAAAAAAAACCCGCATGTAGCACAGTACACGTGATGGAAATTGACTTATTACATTAATACCGGAATTCTGTAAGCAATCTCTAGTCACTGATAGAGACTTTTGGAGACGTTTTCGTGGTGAGATTGATTTTGAGACAATTTGGTATTCTGTAAGCGAGCTCACGTCTCAAGTCTCAAAAAATACGTCACTAATTAGTGACCTGGTGGCGAGGAGGTCACAGAATAAATAAAATATTGAGGTGAACTAAATAAAGCATCAAAATTTATAAAAACTTACAATTTGTTTGCTCTTTGCTTGTTCGCTTGCTATTTTCTGTAATAAAACAAGCTTATTTGTATGAAATTAGCAAAATAATAAAATTTTTCTGGTTTTGCTAACTTACTTTTTTCCGCCATTTCCATCAAGTGTAAATGGTGATGAGATACGACATTTATCGATATTTCAATGTTTTACGTTACATGATTTTTTTTGCGAATCGGTTCAGGTAAAACACTCATAAAATATTATATTCATAACTATTTTTATAAGTGATAAGTAGAAATGATACGCTTTATTTTTTTAATGCAATATATTGCTCATAAATTCATTTCCAAAATCTCTTTTCGTATGTAATCGATTAGTGAGTATTCTTTAAATTATTTTGTTATCTCAAACAGTGTCAGTACATTTTCACCACAGTCTTTGGAGAAATTTTTAACTGCCGGTTGCTGAATACCAAAATTGGCTCAAGTCATTAAAAATGTCTGATGTCTCAAATCTCAAATTTAGTGACTTGAGATGAGACGGAGTTACAGAATTCGCCTATAAGAGTAATTATGTATAACGAAAAAATCTGAAGTAAAATGACGTCTAAGCTTGTTACTTTGTTTTGTTTTTATTAAATTTTTTAAACCAAAATGAAGTAAGATATCCTATACAAATAAAAAGCTGATGGTTTCAGAAAAATCGCAAAAAATAGTATACCTTTGACTGCTGGGTACCCGACCTAGGAATAATAATCAGTACATCCTATGTGAAAGCCCTGCTCAACACCTTTCAGGAGCATTCCATCCGAAATGGTAAATTTGCCCCGTACAAACATTTTGATTTCTCATACATATACCAGTTTTTCAAATGCAAGCTTCTGCTTTTGTTTAGAAATTTGCCACACAAAATTGATGTACCAGAAACTTTGTTTGATAACCTTTTGGCTTGTCTGTAAATTGTAAATATTTATACCATTTGTCCCGTACATACAATGTAAAAAATTACATTACATCATTTTTAGTTCATTTGGAATAACCTTATTTCTAATATTTTTTCTGTTTGAATAAAACTTGATATTAGTGCTACCACATTTACTTTTTTATTTTTTTCTAATACAAATAATTTGCCAAAAATTGCTCCTGGTTCGCATAAACCAAGGATCATGGTAAACCAGCCCTCTCCCGTACAAACACATAACTATTTTAAGATTTTTCATACATACACGAATATTTCAAAAGCAAGTTTCTGCTTTTAATAAGTTTTATCAAACAGTAATAATGCACCAGATATTCTGTTGGTTAACATTTTGGTGTGCCTTTAATTCAAATCGAAAACTGTAAAAATTCGTACAATTTGTTCCGTACAAACCATGGAATGCTCCTTCATTTGATACCAATATTGCTCAGAAATATTCCGTGGTTAACCAATACCCGGATTCTAGAAATTTCCATCTCTAAATGAGATCGCCATCCCCTTTCGTTTGATACCCATATTGTAAGGTAATATTAAGGTTTTTGTGCATTCGCATTTTGACCGATAACTCAGTTATCGATAAATTTATCGAAATATATCGAAGTTCAAATGAAGCCTGGGGCCATCCCCTTTCGTTTGATACCCATATTGTAAGGTAATATTAAGGTTTTTGTGCAATCGTATTTTGACCGATAACTCAGTTATCGATAAATTTATCGAAATATATCGAAGTTAAAATGAAACCTGGGGCCATCCCCTTTCGTTTGATACCCATATTGTAAGGTAATATTAAGGTTTTTGGGCAATCGCATTTTG
Organism: Urophora cardui; assembly: GCA_960531455.1. Taxonomy (NCBI): domain Eukaryota; kingdom Metazoa; phylum Arthropoda; class Insecta; order Diptera; family Tephritidae; genus Urophora; species Urophora cardui. The sequence continues at coordinate 57,573,670 of OY482674.1, read as the reverse complement.
ACCGATAACTCAGTTATCGATAAATTTATCGATATATATCGAAGTTCAAATGAAACCTGGGGCCATTCCCTTTCGTTTGATACCCATATTGTAGGGTAATATTAAGGTTTTTGGGCAATCGCATTTTGACCGATAACTCACTTATCGATAAATTTATCGAAATACATCGAAGTTCAAATGAAACCCGGGGGTATGTAATATTTACTGAGTTTCTGCGCACTCACCCACACGCTCACACGCATTACACAAAGAGAAGATAAACCCTACGACGGCTCACCTCACACGCAGCGTGAGCGCCTCATTTCTTCATCACTCATTCGAAATGAGTGAAGAAACAAAAAAAACTCTCACTCTGCTTTCTAGATGAGTGAGAAACGCAAACGGCCACTCATCCCCATGCCGTAAGGCTGAAATTCCTCACTCACTCACTCATACTCTGAGTTTCTTCCTACCCTGATTATTCCATGGCAATTGCGCTAAAGGTGTTATTGCGCCAGAACAGTGCGCGGCGCCACGGTTGGCGCTGGAGTTATTGTATCAGCGCCAAAAAATTGCGCCATTACCCATGGCTACTTGTGAATAAGCTTACAATTAAGCTTATAAAACTGTTATTGCAATAAGCTTACAATGAACAATTGTTATAAAGCTTGTTCTCAAGCCCTGGTAGGCTTCCTTACTTGTTATAACTAGAAACATAAGAAAACCACATAAATGTACATATCGTCGTACCATACGAAAACTAACATCAGATTTTTTGTGGCTGACGAAAAGTAAAAAGTTCAAGTTTTGGCCGACGAAAAGTAATAAAATCGAGTTTTGGCTGACGAAAAGTAATAAAATCCACTTTTGGCTGACGAAAACTATCAATTTCGTTTAAACAACAACAATTTTGATGTAAAAACAGTATATAATTACTGATACTTTTCGTCAGCCAAAAGTCGATTTTGTTACTTTTCGTCGGCCAAAAGTCAAATGTTCTACTTTTCGTACAGAATTTTTTTATTGATAGCTTTCGCCAGAAATTTTAAATATGTTAGTTTTCGTATGGTACGACGATATAAAGTGTAGATATTTTGAAAAACAATTTCTTTCAGAAATTGTTAAAGCAGCCACATAAAAAGCAAAATAACCAACAAATAAGTGAAATAAAATTACGTTTTAAGCATGGAGCAAAATATTTTGACATTTGCATATACTTAGGGACAATTAAACAAGAAATTTTTTCCCAAAAAGAATTTTCCACTTACTTGTACCATGTTGCTTATCAACATGGGCAACATTATTAATGGAAAGCGCAAAATGTTGAATAATGATAATGAAACGAAAATTTTAGTCGCATCGAGTACGTTATTTTCATCAACTAAAACATATGTAGCAAATGTGACCAATGATACCTAGAAAAATATACGTAAAAAATCATTGTTAAAGAAATACATATGTATCGCTAGCTTATAATGCAAAGTGGCTAAGTGCCGTTTTCAAACTTTACATGAGAGACAAAAAACAAAAAAAATATTTATACCAAAAAAAAAATAATAATAAGCTGACTTAGTAACTTTGCACTCTAAGCTAGCGATATGTAGTTTAAGAGAAAAACGTATACATTTGTTAGTAAAAGTATACAACCTGCAGTTTATTACAAAAAATAATTAAATGTACAAATTTTAAAGAAAAGGGAGTTGGATGAATAGTAAATCATGCTTTATAGAACAAAACACCTTAAAATCCCAATTCACGCCCTCAAGTCTGTCACTGGGCCCTCTTAGAGAATCCATAAATGTTGATCTTTAAGCATTAGCAGGTGCCATAAATTGGGGTTGCAAACTATCATCAATGTATCCAGCAAAAAGTACCTTAAGGTATCTTGAAATTATTAGAGAAGAGTTCAACTTTTACTTTCACATATAATTTTTAGGCAGTTTTATTCGAATAGAAAGCGAAAGCATATTACCTTCGAATTAAAAAAAAACTTCCGTATCTGAATAGTATCCCAGTACCATTTTGAATTCCCAAGGTATGTTATGGCTATTCGTTTGAAACCAAACGTGGCATTATTTCGGTAATATAAAATGTATGCAATTTATTTTATAATGTCAAGCAAATATAGTATTCAATATATTAACTTCATAAATTTCTATGCATAGGTTTGCAGTATAATTTCGCGGTATGGCGTTTCGGTTTATAACATGTCATTTGAAAATTGTATTACATGACACGCTGTTAATCTAAGGCCCAGTTATCTTTTATACCTTTTTAGTTCTAAGAGTAACATCCGTTATTTTCTCACATACATATGTACATGTCAAGTCTTATAAAGTAGCAAAAAAGATAAAGTAAAAAAGGAAATACAAACGATACATTTGTTAGATATCATACACAACTCAGAGATCATACATAAGTACCACAGGGTGGCCTAACATTAAGTGTTTTTTTTTTTTTAATTATTGTTTGCAACAATTGAATAATAATGGACCTAGTGACAGTATTGATGGCTCAGAATGTGAAAAAGTTTGAACGTTTTTCAAAGTTAAGTGATGTTAAGTTCCTAAAATATGCTTGCCCACTTCCAATAGATAAATAGCTAAGGGTCGTGTGCTTCGAATACTGATGTTCAGCAATGAAGTTCATCGCAGTCGCTATTACATTTTGATGATGATTTACCTCAGCTATATCGACAAATAACATAGGCAGCGTAGCCAACGGTAGTTTGATTGCTTCAAATAATGTTATGCTTACGAATACCTTCGATAGTGTTAGTTGATTTGTCTCACTCGTTAAAACGAAAGTGGTAAAAGTAACTAGCGAAACCTTACACGAAAATAAATTTGCGAAGAATTTAACTCAAATGTTGAACTTTTTCAAATTATGTCAGTGTTTAAATTATACTGAAAAGAAAAGTAAAAATTCGTGTGTGTAAATTTTTGCGAAAGCTTACCAAAAATGGCGCACATGACCACAAAAACGATGTACCGGCATTGAGGTAGGCTGTTGATTTCAATGTTGCTATTTCCTTTTCACGTATCTGTAGTACCTGATTTTCGAAACTTGGCTCCCAAGCATATAATTTAAGTACCTAAATAATACATCAATAATTTGTATAATACCAAACCAAAATTTTCAAATATATTCTGAGATATTCAGGGATTTTAGCATAAGATTTTTGGTAAGTGAAATTCCTTACCTTAATACCACTTAAAATTTCGTTCATTAATTTGACACGCTCATCTTTATACTTCATTTGCCTAATCTGATATATTTTAATCCGATTGGCTATTACGCCATTTATTGGTATTAAAATAATCATAACAGCAAGTCCAGCAAAAACGGACGGACCCAATTGCAGCCATAAAAAGTACATTGCTAAAGCGATTTGTAAAGGCGCTGACCAAATCATATTCAAGTACGTAGTAAGATCCATAAAGCGTTGCGCATCGACAGCCATCAAGTTTACAATTTCCCCGACGGTTGACTCTTTGCGAGTCGCATTAGATAACACCAATGCTTTACGATAGATGGCATTGATTAGGGCGGTGCGTATACGTAACCCAACCACGAACATGCGGTGAAAATATTGTCCCAAAGTAAAGGTTTGTATCGTTGCGGTAACAAAGAGCAGTACTGAATAGAAGATACCCTTCCATTCGGGTTGGCGTTCTCTCTCATCGCTAGCATAATCTTCCACGAAGCTTATAATCAAACTCAAAACTTGTGGTTGAACAAAAGTTAATAAATCGGTTATTAATTTCAAAAGAGAACCGAGGAGAAATACGCCTCCAAAAGACTTAATAATTGGCGGCATAATAGATGTTATTACTTTCTTTTCATTAGCACGTGTATTTGGATTTTCGAACTGTACTTTGCCATTACTGTATTGGGCTTTGGGTTGCGTGGTTGAAGTTTGATTTCTCACATTTTTACGTACACTCTTATTCCAATAGTAAGCAAATATGGGCATTATCTCCTTACAACTATCCTCTGCTCGCAAATCCCATAGGTCTTTCTCTTCCAATGGCTTGCGATATCCTTTCCATGCCATTATATCGAACCAAGTGTAGGTGATACGAGATAAAAAGCTTGCGGAGCTTTCAGGTATTTCATTCTGTTGAAAATTAAATAAAATAGAAAAAAACGAATAAATAACTAAATGCTGCTCATGAGAAGCAATATCATAAAATCCTGTGCTCTAAGCACAGCCAAGAACAAATATTTCTATTGTTTGGTCAAAAAATTGGGTCTTAAAACTTACATTGGTACGTTTGTATTTCGTTTCTTTTGGCATGGCATCAGCGAAGCAATTCAAGAGCAGCATAATGCATGCAAAGGCGAAGTATATCATATAGCTTACATAATTATATTCATTCCATGAATAATCGGGACCATGCGCTTTATTGGATTCTATCACTCGATCCCTTTCTCGCTTTTCACGCACTTCGGTACGGCACTGTGGTATTGAAAAAATTACAAGCAGGAACCAAAACAGAAATTGTGCACCCGATGTTTGTACGCCATATTTACGATTTAACGGTATAAAAATAAAGAGCAATAACTGCAAGTAAGAAGAAAATTTACCTAAATTTTTTGAATGGATTTCATGTGCGACTGAAGCGAAAAATAAGTGTTGTAAATCATAAGTATAATAATGTATATGTATCTACATATCGCTAGCTTAGAGCGCACATTTGCAAAGTTTACTTTTCATGAAAAATTTTATTTTTATGTAGAACGTTAGAAAAATTAAATACGCACCACGTTAAACATGTCTATGAACTTGATATATTGCATATGCAAATTTTCTAAGGAGCAGAAAATTTGCTGAGTCCAAAATTTATTTATTTATTCATCTACTTTGCACTCCAATCTAGCGATATGTATTTGGCACTGGCGCGGATATACATAACTCTAACGAGTTTTAGGTCGAGCTCCTCTTCCGCTTCGAAGCGTTCTCTTTAATTTTTTCATGGCATGGGAGGCGAAGTAGTTAGAGTGACTTCACTACAGGTTCAAGGTATACCAGAACTAACTCACATTTTCATTTTGTACTATTTACTTCCTGAAAATTAGCATATACATATGTAGTATATATTAAGTCGATACCTTTGCAAAGCCGCCCCTAGAACAATTGCAAACCCGCCTATTTGACATTTGTGGCACTAATGAGATTTGCAAACCCAGACACATACAGAACATTGTAAGAACATTAATAATTATTTCAATAAGTTTTTAAAATAACGGTTTATGAAATACCAAATATCCCACCAGCTCTATGGCAAAGTAAGCACTCCTGTATAATTTCGGTTTTGGTAAATGGGATGTTTTGCAAAGGCATCGACGATATGTATGTAGAATGTGCATATATACTTACAAATGTAGCAAATTTCACTACTGGTGTCCATATATCAACAGGGTGAATAAATTTGGACGTTTGTTCATTACCTTTCGTTACAATTGCCAGAACGAAATCTGATGCTGATAAAATTAGTAATGCGCTGTTTATTATTAATTTGCTTAGATTTAATTTATTCCATTGTATGTTTTTATCTAAGCTTGTTTTTAGATAATAAAATTCAAATACCGAAAATATCCAGAAAAAAATACATGGAGCCCATATTAATACAGTCTTTTCGAAGCATTTTGTAAAATTCGGATTACTGGTCCACCAAGTCTCATTTGCATCCTGCAAAAAATACATACATAAGTACATACATCTGAATAAGTAATAACCCTGCAGGCAAAATTAAACTAGTATGAAAATAAACTATTTGATCAACTGGTATGTAAAGGAAAAAACTCAACTAGTTGGTTTTCTACTAGTTGATCAACTGGTAGGAAACGGACAAAGTTATACTAGTTGGTTTTCTACTAGTTGATCAACTGGTAGGAAACGGACAAAGTTATACTAGTTAGCTATCTACTAGTTGATCAACCGCTTTTAAAAAGACAAAATCATACTAGTTGGTATTCTACTAGTAATATACCAATTTATTTATCAACTGAATATAGCAGTTTGTGCAATTCTATCACAACCTAAGCTTTATTGGTGATTTTGAAGTAAATTTACGCTATTACATATTTAGCAAAAGGGTCAGAATAGTTATTACTAATTTGCCAATAGAAACAACCATTTCTCACAAAATAAATACTTTTAAAGCTTTTCATTTATTTTTGTGCAAGGGTACATAAGAACAATTAGATACATATATGTTTGCAGTAGGTGGCAAGAAGAGTTTAAGAGAGTTTAGTTCATTGATTTGGTTTCATCCAAATCGGAGATTCTATCAGCCGACTGCCGCAGTAACACGAAGCCATTATTCTACCATCTTTGCGTGTACTGTATATAATATGTACTAAATGTAACTTTAAAAAGTACTGAGCTAATTAAAGTGAGCTTTATTAAATGAACTAAAATGCTATTTTTTCACCTAGATGAACTGCCATTTTTCTAGTATTATTCTGACTGGTATTCTTCTAGTATACCCTTAACTGGTATTTTTCTAGTATGAAGCTGATGTGTTGTCTACTGGTATGAAACTGAGTGGTATTTTTCTAGTATGAAGCTTATGCAAGGGAAGACAATTGCCATCTCGTAGGCCATCGCCACGTTAAAACTACCAGTTGCTTTCAAGTAAAATGGATAGTTGGGCAACTAGATGCCGACATTTTCAAACTGGTAGAATTGTAGTATGCAACTAGTTGTTTTGCCTGCAGGGAATGAACAGACCTAATATTATACATGTGCAACAAAGGTTTGCTTTATTTCTGGAAACTTACCCAAAATTTTGACCCACAAAACTCATTCATAGAAAAAGGCGTGTTATCTACCATTTTGAAAAAATTGTGCAAGTTGGATTTTTTTATTTTTTCCTCGAATTGCAAAATTAACAACTGGAAAAGAATACAATTCTTCTGCTTTCAACGTTACAAATTTTCCAAAACTTCCGACCGTCCTCTCTTCTTCAATTTTTTAACAGATGTCAGCTGATGTCACTTATCTGAAAGTGGAGTTTTAAACAGCTGTTATACAGAGAGTCGCAAATGAAAATAAACGCATAAACTACAGTGTGTTTCATAAAAAATTAAACAAGGGTATTTAGATATGACACGTCTATTCCAAATGAAAGTAGTGTAATTGAAGTTAAAGGCAATTTTATCAAAATAATTTGTATGGTTAACTCATGACCAAATAATTGAAAATGGTCGTAGCCATAGGAAATGATGCTTCTTCACAATGCCAAGTAAGCTGTCAAATTAACGTCTTGTTTTGATTTTGCCGTGTTGTACGTTGAAATAGCTTGTGTGTACGCTTCTATGTTCGCTGGCGTTTTTTCTGTTTTTGACAATCTTATCTACGGCCGTTCAACGGTAATCGCCTATTCTCTTTTGGCTGCTACGATCATATAGAATTATTGGATCATGGGTTAACTCAGAGTTATTTAAGTGAGTTAGTCAATTTTGAATGTTTTTGTGTGTGTGTGTTAGTGCAATCGGCAGCCGTCGTGCTACACGTACTTGTTGTCGGCGCGCGGTGACGAAAATCAAAAATTTTTGATATTTGCTTCAATCACCCGACACTCACACATATACACTTCCTCTCAATCCCGATTGTAAGTTGCCAAGGGCCTTTTGACTGAGTTAGAGCCCGTGCACAATTGGCTTTGTCTGCTCCAACTTTGATAAAAAAAAACTTTAAAGCAAATCGAAATTCCAGATGCTTGCTACAATTAGCACTTTGACAATTCCACTTCACTTTTTTGCTTTAATTTATAAACCTGATTTTTGGTAAAATATTTGGGGAATTTGCTTTTTTCTGCTTATTCGAATGTTATTTTTTACTTTTCTCTGTTCACTTCTCACGAAATTGCGCGAAATCGCTAAAATAAGTGTAGCTATACAAACATACACACACACACAAGGGGAGATGTTTGTCAAAGTGTAAAAAAGTTGAGAGTTGGCTAACTTTATACCTTGCTTTACTAGCTTCACCCCAATTGTGAACATGTCCCTTTGAAAAGCACATGCTGAACGAAACTGTCAAAGCAAAACTCTGAAGCAAAGCGAGGTAGAAGTTAATTGTGCACGGGCTCTTATCATTTTATCGTGACGTGAGCTTGAGCGTGCAGCCTAGGACTGGGTAAATCGACTTCGACTTTAATCGATTATCGACTTTTTGCTAAAAAAAAATCGACTTCTACAATCGATTGTTGTGTGTGAAAGTTAGTCGGAAATCGATTAATTGGCTCGACTAATCGAATTTTTGACTATATATATTGGCGGTATAATATTGTCAGGACTAATATATAAAAAACAAGCATCTCACAGAAAAAATTTCAAATTACAGCAAGCAAACCAAAAAAACAAGCATTCGCCCTTCGGAGCAGGCACTGTAGGTCCACTTAATTTGTAGGAAAAACAAAAGTTAAGGAGCACGCCTCCAATTAGGTGAGAAACTCGTCAGAGTTATAAACGCGCGAGTGTATTTTTTATTTAAACTCATATACATTTTAGGAGATCATATTCGGCCTAGAAAAAAATTACTTTAAGGGGTAGGGGAGGGCAGTGGAGGATCATAAAACTGAAGGCCCCCAGCCTCCGGAGGTCTATGGTTCCCGAGATAATTGCCGTTAAAGTTCCGAGGCTCAGATTGGATATAATGAACCAATTTCATTTATTTACAAACTAGTGGGAATTTAACCTAAATTTAACACTTTCAACTATTATTAAATTATTATATTGAAGTTCTCCAGAAAGAGAGTTTTGCCGACTAAGGGTTATTTTATTGAAGCACGGCCGAAGGCCTCCAACGCAAATAGGTGTTCTGCACACATATATACATATCGTCGCTATAGAAGAAAAAAAGACGCAAAGTGTTTTGTTGAGGAAGAAAGACGCAAACTTTTTTTTTTCAAAGAAAGACTTTATTGTTTTTTTTTTTGATAACGAAGAAAGACTTTTTATTTGTTTTTACTATAAAGAAAGACGTATTCGATTTTTTTTCTTCGTCAATATTAATACTAATGCGTCTTCCTTCGCAGTTAATAATGCTAATGCGTCTTTCTTCGTCGAAATATTTTATAATGCGTCTCTGTTCGTCGAAATATTTTTTAATGCGTCTATCTTCGTCGACATGTTTTGTAAAGCGTCTTTCCCCGGCATATTTTTGCCTTTTTTCGTGGACAAATTACTGGCATGCGTCTTTCTTTTTCCGGAGCGACGATATGTGCGTGTGTTAGTACGTGAAAAAAATTAAGAAAAAAAGTCTAAAAGTCGACTTAAGGGCCTTTTCACATTACTCGGTACGACATCGGATCGACATTTTTTGCTCGGTATTTTCGGCTTACCGAAACGATTCCGCGTTGCTGTGTTTTTCACACTTGTGGGAATACTTTCGGTGCGTAATCGGCAGAAAATAGAAAAACAAACATCGAAATTTGCAAAAGAAAATTTTTAACTTCAACAAATCACTCAATAATAACAATAATGTCTTCTAGCGAAGACGAAGACATTATAACTTGCTACATTTATTACCGAAACGAGTTTTTTACTGACTTTGTTCTTCTTCTTTTATCACGCCGCAAAAATGTATGCAGTAATTCCTCAAATTTTACTGACCGGTCTTACCGCGTTGCGGTATACCGAAATTAATCCGCTCCGATTTCATGTATGCAACACTAATGTGAAAGTGCCAATTGAAATACATGTGGTCAGTAAGGTTTCGGTATACTTTCGGTAAAAACCAAAAATGTCGATCCGATACCGCACCGAGTAATGTGAAAGCGCTCTAAATCAATTATCATAGCCGACTAATCGACTTCGATAGTCGAAATGATAAAAGTCGAGTCGAAAGTCTAAAATCGACTTTTTGCCCAGACGACCCAGCCCTAGTGCAGCCCACTCATGGGAGTTGACACAGAGTCACAACTCAGTTCTGAGTTACCCAATAGAGGTGTGAAACTATCGATAGTGCCACCATGGATAGTTTTTGATAGTGTTACGTATTTGTCGATAGCTCGATTATTTCTATCTGGTTCGTATCACTAAGGGCCGGTTTCACCATCTCCGGTTAAGTGCTTAACCGGACGATTTCTCCCGGTTAAGCAATTTATTTGACAGCTCGCCATACAATTTACGTCAAAATAACCACCGGTTAAATTAACCGGAGATGGTGAAAACGGCCCTAAATTGTTAAATAATGCCATGTTTAGATATAACGTGATTAGAGATAAATCTCCTTTGGATAATGTACCCGTTTACATATAACATGAAATCTAGATTTGCTGGGAGACGATTATCAACTGTCAATTTTCCTTACCTGCATGACCCAATAATAATATGGTCGTAGCAGTCAAAAGAGAATAGGAAACTACCGTTCGATGGATGTTTTCATGAATGTAAAAAGCAGATATTTGGTTTTTATTTAACTTGAAAAACGCTAGCAAACACACAAGCTTTTGCACGATTAACACGTTAAAGAATGTATAACTACAAAAAAGACGACAATTTCATAACCTATAAAACAGAAAGAAGAAGAGCAACTTACTATTGCGATACGATTCTTATTGGGCAATGCTTACTGGCGTCCATTTTGTTTACTTTTCATTTTGACGTTTCTCCCAAATTCGCCAAAAAAAATATCGATAACATGAAAAACACAGGGTTGTATGCAGAAAAGTATCGTCATAATCCTAGATTCATTTCTCGAATTTTTGATAGTGGATTTTTGTATGGCAAATCTCGAATTTCAATCGAAGATTTTGTGCAAACCTCGAAAAAAGTAGATAATCTCGTATATGTAAATGGCCTATAAAAGTCTTTATTTACTTCTTAATTCACACTGCTTTATTTCACGACTAAAAAGTTTACACTTGTTTTACTTGACTTGATGTTAACGCTTCTACGGTTAAGTTACGACTGACTGCAGAGCGCCTGCTCGCCGCTTTATATAGTCTGCCAAACGCAATCTGGAAAATTCTGGCAACTGGAAATTATCTGGTCTTTTCTTCTAGTTCTGGCAGTTTCATTAGAGGTGTGTTTAGTGATTATTAGAGATGTGAGCTGAACCGATTATATTCGTCACAATAGTTTTAAAAAAACTATTGATAGTCTTCGATAGTCTTCCAAAAATAAACCATCGATAGTACTATCGATAGAACTATCGCCGAAAATTTTAAAAATTCAAGAAAACGTAAAAATCTCAATCTTTTACACTCAGTCCAGTATATTTTAGAAATGAAAGTTTGAAGTCAAAACCAAAAAAAAAAAATCTTCAAAACTTTCTATAATTTCGTTTAAATTTTTTTGTACATAGACGAAGAGAAAATCGTAACAGAATCTGAAATAGTGTTGTGCAATATGGAGATGTAAAAGTTGTAAAACTATCGATAGTTCACATTAATATCGATAGTTTTTGATAGTTTTGAAAAAGCCATTGATGGTCTTCGATAGTGTTCAAAAAAATAAAATATCGATACTATCGATAGTGCCATCGATAGTTTCCCACCTCTGTTACCCAACCCTAATGTCATTTCAGTTGTTTATTTAAAGCGCCTATTCTGGCTGGGATTTTAAGAAAAATTTTATTTATTATCTGTGTATGTATATAAAATAAAAAATCTGTAAAAATGGAAGAGCCAAACAACTTTTTGGATGTCGACGAAAGCTTAATGGAAAGTAATTTGCGATTTTTGAGGGTGAGTAATTTTTAAATATGTCCATACCACGCAAAGATGGCTATGTACATAATATATATATATAATAGGTCTGTTTGGTGAGATTTTGGGTAGAATGCTATTTTATGTCAAACTGAAGATGAAGGCAAAAGTTCAACAAACGCATTTGTGCGAAATGCTATTTAGAGTCAAAAATGACGCTTAGGAACAGTGTTGCCACAGCCTCAAAAATTATGGTATCACAAATTGATGCCTTCATGGTTTTTTTTGTGGTCACGCTTTCCTTTACCGATCGTAAAAACCGTTTATAAAAGGGGCGTTGCACCGTCCTCCGATCCTATATCTGAAGTCGGAACAGTCCGGAGGCCGATAGTTTTCGAAATATAAATATTTGTTTTTTCAAAATACCTTTATTTTGGTGATAACGGGTTGAAAGGACCACATAATCCTCTTTCTGGGGCAAAATCTACGTACCCATCCACAGTAATCCTGCGTGGAATACCTTCATCGCCTTCATGATTGAGTACTTAAATTTATAAAAAAAAAAACACCTAAGCAAAATTACATATGAATGATACGTAGATAATTTTTATTTTGGCTTAGAACAAATTTTATTTTTATCAAACTTTTGGTTGGACCACTCCGCATAGCGGGCATTTTGACTTAAAGGAGGACAGCGCGACAAATATTTAAGAACTGATTCAATGACTCCAAATCAATTCCAGAATCAGCTCTGGCAACTAGATCACCCAGCTCGTTTGACCCATTGCATTTTATAGAACTTTTATATTACTCGGTACAGTACCAAATTATTCATATTTATTTGCATGTGAAAAAAATTTCATTTCAGTATTATCTTTATATTTTTATATTATTAAAAAAAAACGATATCGTTAAAACCACGAAAGTAGCTTACTTTATTAATTTTAATTTTTGTCTCAAAAATTTTTCTGTGTTAGAACCCCAAAAGCAGCATATTTTATTAATTTTAATTTTTTTTTTCAAACATTTTCGGTGATACCAAAAAAACCATAAATGTATCAATTTGTGATACCAAATTTTTTGAGGCTGTGGCAACACTGTTAATAGCTATTAATAGCGTTTGTTGAGTGTAGGAAAGCGTATGATTTGCAGGTATTTTACCACAAAAGAGCGAGAGGATCAGAGGATGTGAGCGAGAAAGAAGACTAGCTATTTGTAGGAATCCGCACACAGAATTTGTGTGGGTACTTTCCTAAAATGTGTCAAAATCTCTGAAGAAGAGGAAGAAATTGTAAACAGTGTTGCCACAGCCTCAAAAAATTTGGTATCAAAAATTGATACATTTATGGTTTTTTTGGTATCACCGAAAAATGTTTGAAAAAAAAAAAATTAAAATTAATAAAATATGCTGCTTTTGGTGTTCTAACACAGAAAAATTTTTGAGAAAAAAATTAAAATTAATAAAGTAAGCTCGTGGTTTTAACGATATCGTTTTTTTTTATAATATAAAAATATAAAGATAATACTTAAATTTCAAATGCAAATAAATATGAATACTTTGGTACTGTACCGAGTAATATAAAAGGTCTATAAAATGCAATGGGTCAAACGAGCTGGGTGATCTAGTTGCCAGAGATGATTCTGGAATTGATTTGGAGTCATTGAATCAGTTCTTAAATATTTGTCGCTCTGTCCTCCTTTAAGTCAAAATGCCTGCTATGCGGAGTGGTCCAACCAAAAGTTTGATAAAAATAAAATTTGTTCTAAGCCAAAATAAAAAATATCTACGTATCATTCATATGTAATTGTGCTTAGGTGTTTTTTTTTATATAAATTTAAGTACTCCCTCATGAAGGCGATGAAGGTATTCCACGCAGGATTACTGTGGATGGGTACGTAGACTTTGCCCCAGAAAGATTATGTGGTCCTTTCAACCCGTTATCACCAAAATAAAGGTATTTTGAAAAAAACAAATATTTATATTTCGAAAACTATCGGCCTCCGGACTGTTCCGTCTTCAGATATGGGATCGGAGGACGGTGCAACGCCCCTTTTATAAACGGTTTTTACGATCGGTAAAGGAAAGCGTGACCACGAAAAAAAACCATGAAGGCATCAATTTGTGATACAATAATTTTTGAGGCTGTGGCAACACTGTTCCTAAGCGTCATTTTTGACACTAAATAGCATTTCGCACAAATGCGTTTGTTGAACTTTTGCCTTCATCTTCAGTTTGACATAAAATAGCATTCTACCCAAAATCTCACCAAACAGACCTTATATGAAATGCCGGCTCTTATTCGTTTTTTGTTTTTTCCATAGCAGAAAGAAGTGGAAGGTGAATTAAATCAATTTTTCGCTAGTACTCAGCATGATGATTCATTTGCACCGCCACGTGATTTTAAAATTGTTCAGCCAAAGCCAGGTAATTGAAAAAAAGTGAAGTTAAATAAAAGCTTGAAAAAACAAGAGGAGGAGCAGTAGGTTCTGGACAAGAATTATCTAAATCTATTCTATGTATTTGGATAATGAAGCGGCACATAATACAGCAGAGGCAGCTGGCAGCACCGCTCCGTTTAGCCCAAATTCTAAATTCGCTGCCGCTGCCTTCAATCGCAGCCAACTTCAAAGTGTTGATGTGAACTTATGTCTGTTTCCGTACTATCCAATGTAATAAATTTTTTACTAATTTTGTGTTTCCGTACTTTGATGCCAGCAAGCGGGAGAGAATTTAATTTTTACTTAATTAATTTCCACTAGCAAATATTGCTGGCGGGATGCAAAAGCAAAGAAGAAGAAAGAGCAGAGGAAAAAATGAAACAAGATTCAGAGTTTTGCTTTGACAGTTTCGTTCAGCATGTGCTTTTCAAAGGGATATGTTCACAATTGAGGTGAAGCGAGGTAAGCAAGGTATAAAGTTAGCCATGTTTCAACTTTTTTACACTTTGACAAACATCTCCCCTTGTGTGTGTGTGTGTATGTTTGTACATCTACACGTATTTTAGCGATTTCGCGCAATTTCGTGAGAAGTGAACAGAGAAAAGTAAAAAATAACGTTCGAATAAGCAGAAAAAAGCAAATTCTCCAAATATTTTACCAAAAATCAGGTTTATAAATTAAAGCAAAGAAGTGAAGTGGAAATTGTCAAAGTGTTAATTGTAGCAAGCATCTGGAATTTCGCTTTGCTTTAAGGTTTTTTCTATCAAAGTTGGAGCAGACAAAGCCAATTGTGCACAGGCTCTAACAGTATAGGTATTAATATGGTCGATTATTAGTGCAGTAACAGTAAACAGCTGAACAGTGATCATAGCCCATTAAAGGTGGCCATAGGAATAGAGTCGCTCTTCTTCTTTTGGTTTTTTAGGTTGTGAAATTATCATATTTTGTGTTAACGCTAATTGAGTGTTCTCTTTTGATTGCTACGACCATATTATTATTAGCCGTGTTTCACATACGGTGATCCTAACCCAGATAAAAATTTTTGCATGTAAATGCAACAACAAAGATTTCAGCTCGATTAAACCAGATAAATTGCTGGTTCAATTTCTGATCCGCCCTGTTCGATTTGTTTTTTCCGTGCTGATTTGGCAGCACAGTGCTTTTTTGATTTGGCAGAACTGAAAAGTGACATTTGTGTATGTATACATATACCCTGCAGTAAATTTGTTTCACTGCTAAATGATCATTGATCATTCTTTGTTGAATACTCATCACTATCGTTTTGCGTTGGTGCAAGCGTGCAAGCTATATTGAAAAACCCAAACGAAATACCATCTAGGCGGTTATAAACCCACGAGCCAGCTTGTATTTCGGTAGGTTTTTTGACATTCGGCAGCTTTTCTGACAAATTTTTCAATTTAACAACTATAAAACAAATTATATTTAAAATAAAGAAAGAAGAAGTCCGGAAGAAAAATTATACTGCGCACTGGCTTCTCCTTATAACATGGAATACATAGCTATCCCGCCATTTGAGTTTCATAATTTATTTCAGTAATTTAAATTCAAATTTCCAAAAAAATAATTTTTGAAATAGTTATTTTCATTTAGTTTGAAGTTTAAAGTCAATCAAATTGTTTTTGAGGGAGTATTTGTCTCTTTTCAACGTACAGAATAATTGTTTTTGCGCTATTATAACTCTGACGAGTTTTATGGCCGAGCTTCTCTCCCAATTCGAGGTGTGCTCCTTTTGTTTTTCCTACCATTGGACAGTTTTATGCCGGCTCCGAACGGAGTCATATAGGCATTAGGAAAGCAAACCATTTATTTGAAAAAAATTCAGCAGCATTTATATGAAAGCATTCACTGATGCCTCCTCATGATGAATTTCATCAGTGATTCATAAAGGATTCATTTCAGATTTTTACTGCTGGGTATATGTTGTATATGTTTCTTCTTCTTTTTAGCAAAGAGCGTATATGGATAAGAGGCTGCAGTTTGAAAAACTTCACACTAGATGTCACATTTCGCGCGAGATGGGACCCGCGAAGTGTGACATCTAGTGTGAATTTTAACGGACTACACCTTCATTCCAAAGAGCGTATATGGATAAGAGGCTGCAGTTTGAAAAACTTCACACTAGATGTCACATTTCGCGCGAGATGGGACCCGCGAAGTGTGACATCTAGTGTGAATTTTAACGGACTACACCTTCATTCGTATACGGTCTTTGTGAAATTTCACACTAGATGTCAAACTTCGCGGGTCTCATCTCGCGCGAAATGTGACATCTAGTGTGAAGTTTTTCAGACTGCAGCCTCTTATCCATATACGCTCTTTGTTCATTCGTATACGGTCTTTGTGAAATTTCACACTAGATGTCAAACTTCGCGGGTCTCATCTCGCGCGAAATGTGACATCTAGTGTGAAGTTTTTCAGACTGCAGCCTCTTATCCATATACGCTCTTTGTTTTTAGTTCTTTTCAAGTGCAGCCAATTTTCATTATGAGCCGGATTGTTTCAGTAAAAATTTATCTTAACCCAGACCCAGATGTAATAACTGAAATGCCCCTATTGGGTCATTGAACAACTGAAACAAACAATCGACCGCAGCGTTGCCGTTTTGTGGGTAATTCCCCAAATTTGGGGAATTTTTTAATTTTGGGTAATTTTTGGGGAGTGCTATGATTTGGGGAATTTTGGGGAATTCGCCTTTTAATAGTTTTATATGAATAATAATACCTATAAAAAAATGGCTAGAGTTTCGACGTCGATACCCACTTTTTGAAAATGCGAAATAATGGCAATTTCACCACGAAAATCAGTTAGAATGTGACTAAAATGCAAGTTCTAGCTTTAATTTAACTAAATAAATCATTTTCACAGATTTTTTAATTACACAATTCATGTAATTTATTGTTAAATTCACCCTTCCCAAAAGCAAAATTTCATGTGGGAAAATTGATTCAACTGCCTTTGGAACGATACTTTTTATACAAGTTTTCACTTTTATAACTTCTAATTACATTTAAACTTCGATTTTATTTATATTTTCGGGAGAATTTTACGTTTTTATTATAAAAAACTCGCTTTTATTAATTTGTTTACATTTTTTCACTAACCGCGACGAGTTATGTGTGCTTCTGTGTTTCTGACTACATGCAGGGTTGTATTATACAGTACTTTTTGTGTTGCCATATCGAGGTAAGTAAGTAAGAAAAAGGCACGTAAATATGAAAATTTTTAATAACAAATCGCGCGGTGTACTACGCAGAAGGACATCACCGTGGCGGTAGCCACGGTTGGGCAGTATGTCCGGACTTTGGTGGCGTAGCCCAGGGTTATTTTAAATAAGCGCGGCCGAAGGCCGCCAACGCAGAAAAGTGTTTGACAATTTTTATTTAAAAATACCAAAACTTAATAAAAATCGCTCGGTGTACTACGCAGAAGGACATCACCGTGGCGGTAGCCACGGTTAGGTTGTATAGCCGGACTTTGGTGGCGTAGCCCAGGGTTATTTTAAATAAGCGCGGCCGAAGGCCGCCAACGCAGAAAAGTGTTTGACAATTTTTATTTAAAAATACCAAAACTTAATAAAAATCGCTCAGTGTACTACGCAGAAGGACATCACCGTGGCGGTAGCCACGGTTAGGTTGTATAGCCGGACTTTGGTGGCGTAGCCCAGGGTTATTTTAAATAAGCGCGGCCGAAGGCCGCCAACGCAGAAATGTTTTTGACAATTTTTATTTAAATTTGGTGTTACAACATTTTTTCCCAGAAGGACATCACCGTGGCGGTAGCCACGGTTAGGTTGTATAGCCAGACTTTGGTGGCGTAGCCCAGGGTTATTTTAAATAAGCGCGGCCGAAGGCCGCCAACGCAGAAATGTTTTTGACAATTTTTATTTAAATTTGGTGTTACAACATTTTTTCCCCCACACGGCAACACCCAACCCAACACCCAACGGCAACCCTGGCGAGTGTTCGGTGAAATTTGTATGGGAAATATCGGAAATTTAACGACGTATATCTCGGGAACCATAGGCCTCCGGAGGGTGGGGTCTTCAGTTTTGTGATCCCCTCCGCCCCCCCTACCACCCTAAAAAGACCGTTTTTTTCTAGCCGGGGGATCGTCGTCTAAAATTTTACCTTTATTTAATCTTGAATTATCGGCTGGTCGAACATGTACAAGCAAATTTCATAAGCCCATTAAAGTAAGAAGTTAGCTAGGAAAAAATAAGCAATTTTATACCCTTCATGGACATGAAATGGTATTATAAGATTGAGCCAAAACAGGTTTGTCGAAAGTTCCAGAAGGAGAAAAATTAGACCCACCAAAATATACTTATACCGATATTATCAGAATCATGAGCTAGTTCCTCAGTTGTTAAGATACGCTGATCATTTATCGGAATCGGCCAAAATGGAGCATTACTACAACCAACCATACATTTGGGGTAAAACTTTTCCACTTAAATTGCTAAGATAATTCAATATTTTTTTATAAATATTTAAATAAACAACCCACAGAATTGGAGGTACCTATAAATTAAAGAAAATCGGACTATTTAATATTTCATTTCTCTCTTACTTGTTTTATGT
The DNA here is from genome assembly GCA_960531455.1 of Urophora cardui. NCBI lineage: Eukaryota > Metazoa > Arthropoda > Insecta > Diptera > Tephritidae > Urophora > Urophora cardui. Next base: position 57,554,985 of record OY482674.1, on the reverse strand, counting down.
TTCTTTATAACTTTTTTTAACCACACATATACATACATATACACATACGACCGTGGCCGCTGTGGTGTAGTGGGTAGCGTGCTCGCCTGCTATGCCAGAGGTCTCGGGTTCAAACCTCAGTCCGAGCAAAACACCAAAAAAAAAAATTTTTTTAATTAGTAAAAATCCAATTATTGGGTTTTTTAAGAGCAGCGGTCACCTCTCGGCAGTGGGCGGCATACCCTCCGAGAGTATTTCTGCCATGAAAAAGATTCTCACAAAAAATGCATTCGCCATTCGGAGCCGGCATAAAACAGTAGGTCCACCCAATTAGTAGGAAAAACAAAAAGGAGCACACCTCGAATTGGGAGAGAAGCTCGGCCATAAAACTCGTCAGAGTTAAAATAGCGCCATTGTATTATTATTATACATACATATATGCACATCCCAGTTGAACTTGAAGAGAGATCTCCCCAAGCGAGGAATAAAAGAATACTCGTTTTGACATCCGTTTGGAGCAATACAAGAGATTTCTACACCTTAGTGATCCCAGGTTACTCCCTTTTGAGCAATATGGGAGATCTCTCTAAAGATAAATAAAGGAGTACTCCATTTTTCATCCTTTCGGAGCAATGGAAGACATTTCTACACTTCATTGCTCTTATGTTACTCCTTGTGGAGCAAAGGGGGAGATCTCTCCAAACTATAAATATTAGATAACTCCTTTTGGCATACTTTTGGAGCAATAGAAGGGATCTCTCCAATATGAAGTCCAATCTAACACTTTTTGTTAAGCAGGCGAAATTTGTCTGTAATATTTTTTTGTTTTTTGTCAGTTGGAAAAATGTTTTTATTTGGAAAAATTTTAGCCCAATCGTAAATGATAAATTAACAAGTAAGGAAGCCTAAGTTCGAGTGGAATCGAACATTAGATACTAGAAGGCTGCACGAATGGATTCGAAACGACCAACAAAATATTCGCGGCCGTCCAATTACAGTACCTACTTGTTTCTGTCGTTTTAGAATAAACGCAAGTAGAGCACAACCATAAACAGAACTAATACAATTACTTATTCGTAGCGACAATTACATGACCTTAAAAAGGTTCTGCAAATAGTATACACTACTTGCGAATACTTCGAATATAATCGAAATATATGTATGTACATACATATTTTCATAAACACACATCCAGACGTTGTGTTCAGCAAAATTACGCTGCTAGTGTGAGTGTGTGTATGTGCATATGCATACACACTAGGGCGGGTCGATTGGTAGGGGCCAAAAAATAAATTAATGGACACATCGCAATTATAAAAATTTGGGTAATTTCAAGTTTTTTGCCCAAGAAACCATATGTCTAAAATAAATTTCGAACCAGAGCTTTTTACGATCTACATATTTCCAACTGTTCTATATATTTTGAAATAACTCGGTAACCAATACTTCGATTCTTTTGATTTTTTCGGCATTAGTTAGGAAACTTATTTGGCATATTAAGGTGGTTTTATGAAGGAAATAAAGTTCTCCCGAAATTCACGGAACAACCCGATTTTCATGCGAAATTAATACGGAAATCTATACCTAAAATTTTTCCTTAATATATTAAAATTTAGAGGTCGTGCAAATGCCTCCAAATTTCTTTCTCCTTTTATATCAGTGATGATACTTAATTTTTTTCAAAGTCCTTAATGAACAAGAAAAACATTTCTTATCATTAAAAAATGGAACATATGTTTGTTGGGCTTTTATTTTTTGGTCCACCTTAATGCCATATGCACATTAAATAAACAAACAAACCAAAGAAGCAACAAGGTTTTGCGAATACTTCATAACATGGTTATTATTATGTTCTATTCTATCGTGGCGAATAGTGTACACTAATCGCTCCAACAGAGCAAATAGAAATAGTATTTGTATTCCAAATGAAAAGTATGGGTTATATTCGTATCTGCATTCAAATTGTGCTGTGACTAATTGTACAATGCATAGAGTATTCGAAAATATAGAAGAGGCAAATGGTATTGTGCAGAGGTCTATTAGATACTCAGCTGTATGCTTTAATTCTTTGTTTGCGTTTGATGGAAACACGGTGTACTTTATATAAAGCGAGTGCTACATTAAGTGGGCGTAGCCACGCCCATTTTCTGAATTTTTTTCAGTCATCCAACTAAGCTTATGAATATTATTCTTTGTGCAAAATTGCATCCCTTTATGAGTTACAAAGATGTCACGTTACAAATTCCCAAAGGGTGTTCAAGAAATATCTTTGTCAAAAAGTAGGCGTGGTCATAAACCGATTTCAATAAATTTTTGCGTGTCTATTAACACAAGTTATAAAAGTGTGTAAACCAAGTTTCGTCATAATATCTCAATTATTTGTCGAGTTATAGGCTAAGAAATCTCGTATATTCCTTTGTCTAAAAAGAGGCGGTGCCACGCCCATTACCCGAGATTTTTCTATTTTTTGTTTCCGATCTATTGTAGAACTCATGCCACAAAATTTCAATGAATTATCTTTATATTTGAGAAAGATATCGCATAAAATGTTTTTACATTTCGCTAAAATTTTGAACAGGTATTACCACAAGTAATAAAAGTGTATACACCAAGTTTCGTCATAATATATCGATTATTTGTCGAGTTATGGGCTCAGAAATCTCAGAATCCTGCTTCTAAAAGGAGGCGGTGCCACGCCCATTTTCCAAAATTTTTGTATTTTTTGTTTTATGTCCATAGTTGGACACCTTCCATGAAATTTCAATGATATATCTTTATATTTGACAGAGATATCGCTTAAAATGTTTTTATTAGGTCACTTTATAATACCCATATATAAAAGTGGGCGTGGTCGTCAACCGATTTTGGCAATTTTTCGTCCAAACATTTGCCTAAGTAAGTATATCACGCCTACCAAATTTCATCGATATATCTTCAACGGTTTCGGAGTTATGACTCATAAAACTTTCAATGTTTGCCCCTTAATAAGTGGGCGTGGCACCGCCCATTTTCCAAAATTTCACCATATTTCTTCATAAGGGCCTGAGCTCAATACGTGTGTGAAATTTTATCACTCTAGCTCTATTAGTGACTGAGATACAAAATTTCCGATTTTTTCTATATAGGAAAAGTGGGCGTGGTCATGGTCCGATTCCGCCTATTTTCAATACCAATCGTCCCAGTGTCGATGCCAACTTGCATTTCAAATTTCATCAAAATATCTCAATTTTTGCGCGAGTTATCGTGCGCACAGACGGACAGACGGACGGACATGGCTCAATCGATTTCTCTTTTCACCCTGATCATTTTGATATATATAAGTCTATATCTATCTCGATTATTTCATTCTGTTACAATCCACCGTTAGGAAATCAAAACTATAATACTCTGTGTACTAGTACAGCTGAGTATAAAAAAAAAAATCCAGTTTGAATGAAGCATTGGATGAAATATAAAGGAACCGGATGGTGTGTCACCTTGAGGGACAATTAAATTTCTGTGGCAAAAGTGGTAGCTGGGATCAATTTGTCCGGGATAACGGCAAACAACAAATGGCTCTAACAGTTCATTTCGGCGCTCCATTTATATTAATTGTAACAAAGGACCATTTGTCAAACTTTAATACCTTTATATGTAAAATTAAGAGAAAATATACCTATATGTAAATAAATCAGTTAATTTGACAAAAAATGAATTTTGTCCCTTTTATTACTCGCTTAGGAAGTTTTAAATGAGTACTCCTGTATTGCTCGCTTGGGAGGAACGGGGAATGCTTAACAATTACTCTCTCATTAATCTCTTAGGAGGTTATCGGAAGACTCTCCAAGACTCCCCCATTGCTCGATAAAGAGGTATATTGAAGTATTAACAAAAACTCCCTAATTGCTAGGGATATTTATCTATTACTACCCTTCCTAGGACATACAATGTTAAAAGCGAGTACAGAAATTTGTATGAAAATACATAGAAGGAATAGGGAGTAATGGGGAGTAATCCAGTACTCGCAAGGGAGTACTCCGGGATTAATAAAACGATGATCCCCTGTCCTACTGGGATGAATTTAGAAATACAAACCGTTATAAAGTAAAATAAATTTGAAAATACTTGTTTATTGGAAATCTCTTGATAACACTACCCGACAAAAAAATATACTCGACATTTGATATTTGATTCCTATGTATTCCTGCTGATTCCAAATATGTTATCAAATGGTTCAAAAGTAGAACAGTTTTCGAGATATTTGAAATTTCAGTTTTCGCGCTAAGAAGAAAAGGAAGATTACTAATCTGTCAATATCTCCGCCATTACCGTCTTGAGTTTTATGTTATTTCATTTTGAGAGGATGAAATACCTTTTCCAATTCCATATAAAATCGTCGTCAGAGTCACGGAATTATGGCGGACAAAGGATTTGTTTTTATGCAAAAAATAAGTTAAATACAAGATTTAAAAAATGTCGAGGATATCAAAATTTTTGAAATTTTGTCGGGTAGTGTAATTTGAAAATGATGAAGATTACTAATCTGTCAATATCTCCGCCATTACCGTCTTGAGTTTTATGTTATTTCATTTCATTTTGAGAGGATGAAATACCTTTTCCAATTCCATATAAAATCGTCGTCAGAGTCACGGAATTATGGCGGACAAAGCATTTGTTTTTATGCAAAAAATAAGTTAAATACAAGATGTAAAAAATGTCGAGGATATCAAAATTTTTGAAATTTTGTCGGGTAGTGTAATTTGAAAATTTGTATGGGGAATTTCAGGCAATTATGGGTAATTTGAATATTTTTTTGGGTAATCTCAAGAACTTAAAACGGCAACGCTGTGTTACCGATAGCGTTACCGACTAGCGAATCACTAATCAAATACATTGTTTTCGATAAGGTTGGTTGATCAGCTGTTTTATAACGATATTGTTACTGCATAACTAAATTGAGCTTTAGGCGCCGAACGTACCTATTTTTCCCGGAATTTGTTAAATTTTTTCCAATAACAATTCCAATTCCTCATTTACAAAACCAATTTCACTCTTTATTTTAGTCACAACACGTATATTACTAATCATATATATTATTTCTAATTGGTCTTTTTTTGCAATCCCTTTTTCTGCTCACATAATTTACCAAAATTAATAAGTAAGGCATCGTTTTAAAGGTATAAATTAGCTATGCATGTGAAACGGTGTTTTATTGGGCGCGGTACTTTTTTTTTTAATAGTATTTTGCAGGGCCGTGCGCAGGAATTAGCCTTGGGGGGGTTTTTAATTTTGGTTTGCATTCGCATACATTTTTCGCTAAGATAAACATATTTGCTGAAACAGATATCCAGACCCATCTATTATATAAAAATGAATGTGTGTGTGTGTGTTATTTATGGACTCCCAAAGTAATCAACCGATCTTTATGAAATTTTCACAGTAGATTCATATGGTATATGCGCTGGTGATAGGGTATACAGACTTTCCGAAAAGTGGGAACTTCCCGGAATATAGGCCCAAATGTGGACCCAGAGTGACCCAGCAAGTCCTTGAGCAATATTGGTATCAAATGAAAGGTGCTGAGCAGGCCTTCAACATAGAGTTATTTTCATTGCGATGCCTAGGCCGGGTCCCGAGATATGGGTCAAAACGTGGACCCGGATGACCCCTGAATATTTCCGAGCAATATTGGTATCAAATGAAAGGTGCTGAGCAGGCCTCCAACATAGAGTTATTGTCATTGTGATGCCGAGGCCGGGTCCCGAGTTATGGGTCAAAACGTGGACCCGGATGACCCCTGAATATTTCCGAGCGAAATTTTTTAGCAAATGAAAGGTGTCGAGCAGGGCTTCAACATACGGATATTTTCATTGTTATTTTTTAAGTCGGTTTCTCAGAGATGGTTCAAGTAGTGGGCCCGGAAGGTGATGGATGGTCCCGGTAAAGGTAAAGGTAAATGTAAAGGTAAAGGTAAAGGTAAAGGTAAAGGTAAAGGTAAAGGTAAAGGTAAAGGTAAAGGTAAAGGTAAAGGTAAAGGTAAAGGTAAAGGTAAAGGTAAAGGTAAAGGTAAAGGTAAAGGTAAAGGTAAAGGTAAAGGTAAAGGTAAAGGTAAAGGTGAAGGTAAAGGTAAAGGTGAAGGTAAAGGTAAAGGTAAAGGTAAAGGAAAAAGAAAGAGAAAGAGAAAGGGAAATGTAGATGGAAACCCTCATTATAACATAAAAACATTTTTCGTCGCTGCGAAGCGGGACGGGTATTTGCTAGTACATCATAAATTTAAATGTTCTCTAACTTTTCTGAAACTGCATACTCTGATGCTTAAAATAATACCCAAGAAATTTTTTTGGTTGTAAAAATTTTTCTGTATTTGATAGAGAATTTGTGATATGGTGGCATATTATTCGCACTTTTATGAATACATGGCTATAATTAAAGTCCGTTTAACATTGTAAGGGTATTCATTTAAGAGTATAAGTTTATAAAGTGTAAATTTCTATCAGTTTACACACACTGTTATATGAACGCACCTAATAATTTTTTTTCGCATCAGCTGTGCTATTTTAAAAATTTATTTAAAACTATATCTACATATATTAAAGACATATATTAAAATATGCCAAAAATAAGTGAGAAATCCAAATTAAAACGACTTTACAAGGAAATTTTTGTAAATGACTTACTGATGCTAGAGGTTTCTGTTGCGCAAGGTTGCTTTTTTCGAGTTTACAGCGTTTACACACTGAAATGTGCGCGTAAATTTCTCAACCATGCGTAAATGATTTTCCATACAAAATTTGACAGTTCGTTTACAAACTTTATAAATTTACAAGTTTACACACTTTACGAGGCATTTATAAGGTTAAATGAATACCCTTTGTGATTCTTCGAGGTACGGAAAAGAATTCTGTCAAATATAAAGATAATTGATTGAAATTTTGTGGCATGAGTCCCACAATAGGTCGGAAACAAAAAACAGAAAAACTTTTGAAAACGGGCGTGACACCGCCCCTTTTTGGACAAAGGAATCTACGAGATTTCGGAGCCCATAACTCAAAAAATAATTATTATAATTGATATGTTATGACGAATAATAATAATAATATAATACAATGGCGATATTATAACTCTGACGAGTTTTATGGCCGAGCTTCTCTCCCAATTCGAGGTGTGCTCCTTTTTGTTTTTCCTACTAATTGGATGGACCTACAGTTTTATGCCGGCTCCGAACGGCGAATGCATTTTTTGTGAGAAGCTTTTTCATGGCAGAAATACTCTCGGAGGGTATGCCGCCCACTGCCGAGAGGTGACCGCTGCTCTTAAAAAACCCAATAATTGGATTTTTACTAATTAGAAAAATTTGTTTGGCTCGGACCGTGGTTTGAACCCGAGACCTCTGGCATAGCAGGCGAGCACTCTACCCACTGCACCACAGCGGCCACAAACTTTTATTACTTGTGCTAATATACGTTAAAAAATTTAGCGAAATTGGTGTATAACCACGCCTACTTTTTTACAAAAACATTTCTAAAATGGCCTTGTGAAATTTGTGACGTGACATCTTTGTAACTAAAAGTCATAAAGGAATGAAATTTTGCACAAAGAATAATATTCATATGCTTAGTCGGATAATTGATACTAACTTTGAAAATGGGTGTGGCTACGCCCACCTTAAGCGGTATCCGCATTATATAAATATACCGTGTTTCCGTCAAACGTAAACAAACAATGAGAACATCCCTTTGCCAAAATAGTTGAATTATCTGGTCTAATTCTGATTCATCAAAACCTAGTTAACCAGGTCCTGAATAGTACTGTTTACAGTACTTGTTAATTGAAACTGCTCACTGTTTTCACAAAATTAAAATTTTTTGTTATCAGCACAATTTTTTGAAAAATTTCAAACGAACATATGCTACACAACTTTGTAATTTCGGAAAGCTCCAAGTGCAATTCAAAGTGCCGAACTTATGTATTGGCCAACCTTATTTTTTGCAACTTTCACCAATTTCTTCTTCCGTAAAATTATTGTACTAATTTTGTCAAAAATTATGAGTCAAGATTGAATGCAAAATTTATAAACTGTGTTTTGAAAATTTTTGCAAAATCATTGCAACTTAGATTTGGTCATGGGGGGGGGTTTAACCCCCAAAGCCCCCCCGTGCGCACGGCCCTGGTATTTTGCAAAAATAAAATATTTAACACGTTGTTTGCCAGTGTTAAGTGAAAAACCAATTCCAGGTACGAGTGCAGTGGCAGCCAATGTGTTAAACTAAAAGATTTGCGCCTAACGCTATGCCTTATTCTAACGCACAACACATTAAATTTAAATTTCAAATGTAGATGTCGCGCAAGTTGAACAAATGTAAATATTCAATGCAGAATGTAGATGTCGTGCCATTTGAACAGCTGTTTGTATATATTTTCTTTTATCATCATATATATTATTTCTAATTGGTGTCTTTATGCAAATATCCCTTTTTCTGCTCAAATAATTGTTGTTTTATTGGGCGTGGTACTTTTTTTTAATAGGATTTTGCAAAAATAAAATGTTTAAATTTAAACTAAAAGATTTGCGCGTAAAACTATGCCTTCAGAATTATTTTATTCTAACAAGAGTGCAAAGTTAAATACAAATTTCAAATGTAGATGTCGCTCCAGTTGAACAGTCGTGTATATTTTAAAACACTTATAAGCTTCAGCTGTATGTTTGTATGTAAACATCACATTATTTTAGGCGAACACGTGTGTATTCCTACTTACGCTTAATGGGGTTTTTTCAGCATGGAATGTGCTTATTTATACAGCTGTGTACGTAGTACAACATATGTATATGTATTTATACTTCTGATCAAATAACGGTTGTACGTAATAGCATTGACAGACGGCAGCGCTAATCCGGAATATCTAGCTTATTCGGACTTAACTTGAGAATTAAGTGGAGGTAATCCGGAATATCCTCTGCCATGAAAAAGCTTCTCACAAAAAATGCATTCGCCGTTCGGAGCCGGCATAAAACTGTAGGTCCACCCAATTAGTAGGAAAAACAAAAAGGAGCACACCTCGAATTGGGAGAGAAGCTCGGCCATAAAACTCGCCAGAGTTATAATAGCGCCATTGTATTATTATTATTAATCCGGAATATCTCTTGAGTTAGTCCTGTCCTCAAAATTTTAGCGGATTAGTGCCAGTATCACGAACACCGAACGAATTACCGAAACGCCGAAAGCCACGGTGCCGAACTCCTCGAAAATCGTATCAGCTACCCCGTCGGTTCGAAGTTAAGTGTTGCCAACTATATGAACTATATTCGAATCAGCGTTACCAAGTGCTGATGCGAAATTGAGCGGGTTTTTCTCAGGGTTCTTATTTTTTTGATAAAACCAAAAACATTTTTACTTTATTTTACTAAAAACAATTTACTTAAATTATAAAATAATGGATTCTATTGCGATAGCAGCTTTATTAGTAGAGGAAGAGGAGCAAAGGATTTCTCTGAACGAAAGAAAGTTTTTGAGAGATCATAGAAATCCTTTTACTTTAAGTAAACAAGCGTAAATTTAATTACAGGCTGAAGATAAAAAAAATAGTCTTAATTTTGCGTGAAAGAAATCTTTACCTTGTCCTTTTTTCTGTTTTTCATAGAATTATTTTGAACTACATAAAAGCAAATTGTATACAAAAACAGGGGAAAATTTCAATAACAATGTACCCGGCAACGGAATTTTTCGTTTCTGATAGATCACTAAAATGCAAACGAAATTTTGCGGAAACTTATAATTCATTAATAACACAGTATTTTTGCGTAGAGCACCCTTATGCATTGCGAAGGCCGCCGCGCTTTGAAAAGTAACCATCAGCCGACAGAACTCCCTTTCTGGAGTTAGATCTGGAGAGATTTACAGTAATTTTGCGTAGTCGGGAGTATTATAACTAGTAAAATTATCATTCACAGAACTTTTCCTGAAGGATTCATTGAAACATTCTTAGTGGTTTGAAAATAAATACGGCCGGCGCATTATACTGAAGCCGACCTTCCACCACCTGCAATATTTATTTGAACGCGTCTTTATTGAGACGAAAATTTTTACTAAAATGGTAAATTGTTCGTAATACACATTCATAATTCGTTAGTTACTTTTTTATAGTAGCCAAACAATAATTATCAACTTCAGAAAATGCATTATTTTTCTTGGGTGAAAATATATTTTAATTTCCAAAACCTACATACACACGTAAATCACTCTTCTTATCATTATTTCACAATTTTTTCTTTGAAGTTTTTCTTTGCATATAACAGCGATTCAATCGCGGTGGAAAATGCAATGGACCCGCGCCATGTCTGTGGCTTCTCGCGACCGGTTGATTAATGTATTTACATATATTCACACTCACTAACACTTATTACAACTTCATACATGCATTTACATAATTTACTTAAACTTTTATTGTAATCTTTGATATTTTGTTAATATCGCCGCAACCAAATACTTGCGGCAAATTTCGGCAAGAAAAACTGTCAAAATGTTCGTTCATTCGGTGTTCATAATGCCGATTTACCAAACTTCGAAAGATTCGGCGCGACGTCGGTTGTCATAATGCCGATTTGCCGAAAACGTCATTTCGGTACCGCCGACGGTGTTCGTGATAGTGGCATAGAGCATTTTGTAATGACATCCCTGGTGAAAAATGTTTATTGTGAATGAAAGGGAAGAGAAAGAAGAACCCAAGGCAGATCTAGGAAGGTAGGCGCATAAGTGAATTCAGAAATTTCGAATGTTATTTGTTATTGTAATTGGTAGATTGTAATGTCAAAATGAATTCCGCCTTGGTTGAAATCTGAATTCCTTTGGGGCTCGCCCATTCCTATTGACCATGATGTGATTTCGTTTTGATTTTGACATTACCCTACCTTTGGAAATAAAACAAGAAGTTTTTGAATTCGCCGCTGCGCCTACCTTCCTTCAGTTGTTTTGTTAATCCGCAACACTTGCCGTCTGTCAGGGTAAAATTTTAATCGAATTAAGTGTTGCGGTAATCGGGATTATCGCTGCCGTCTGTCAATGCTATAAGACCATAAAATAATTGAGATAAGTATGGACTGGCATAAATCAAAACGATCAGTATGAAAAAAAATTGATTGAACGGCCGGCCGTACATAATCTAATAATAATATAATACAATGGCGCTATTATAACTCTGACGAGTTTTATGGCCGAGCTTCTCTCCCAATTCGAGGTGTGCTCCTTTTTGTTTTTCCTACTAATTGGGTGGACCTACAGTTTTATGCCGGCTCCGAACGGCGAATGCGTTTTTTGTGAGAAGCTTTTTCATGGCAGAAGTACTCTCGGAGGGTATGCCGCCCTCTGCCGAGAGGTGACCGCTAATCCCAATAATTGGATTTTTACTAATTAGAAAAAATTGTTTTGGTGTTTTGCTCGGACCGTGGTTTGAACCCGAGACCTCTGGCGAGCACTCTACCCACTGCACCACAGCGTACATAATCTAACTGGCGCAAAAAGATATATATTTTAATGAAATTTGGTTCACAGATTCTAATGGGAACAGAGAAGGTTGGGGTTGAAAATAAGGCATATGCACGTAAAACATGATAATAATATAATACATAATACAATGGCGCTTTTTTATAACTCTCTCCCAATTAGAGTTGTGCTCCTTTTTGTTTTTCCTACTAATTGGGTGGACCTACAGTTTTATGCCGGCTCCGAACGGCGAATGCATTTTTTGTGAGAAGCTTTTTCATGGCAGAAATACACTCGGAGGGTATGCCGCCCACTATCGAGAGGTGACCGCTGCTCTTAAAAAACCCAATAATTGGATTTTTACTAATTAGAATTTTTTTTTTTTTTTGGAGTTTGCTCGGACTGGGGTTTGAACCCGAGACCTCTGGCATAGCAGGCGAGCACTCTACCCACTGCACCACAGCGGCCACCTAACATGATAATTAAGTCACTAATAAAGCCCAAGTGATAGAATTTCATCCATGCAATGACCTTATGCCGCTATGAGGAAATATGCTGAAATTAAAAAAAATAGGCCAAGAGGGGCAAATTTTCAAAGATTTATAAGTCAAAACTCAGGAACTGTAGCAGATAAATCAATTAAGCTTCGGCCACTGATTTGCTTGCCAAGGCAAACATGTGGAAAAAAATACCAAAGTCGGCAGGGACCACATATATATACAACATATGAAAATATAATGCACATACCTATGTATATAGGTATAATAAAAACATTACATGCGATGTCTTTGTCAAAAATATATAGGTAATTCATTGAAATTTCCATAAGTTCCACCAAACCAAATAAATAATAAGTTTTTTAAAATGGGCGTGACAGCACAAACCACGTATGTTTTGTTATTTTTTGCGCAAGATGCGAACGGGTCCGGCTAGTATATTTAATAAATTTTACAATATTGCGTTAAAATCACTTTTATTAAAAATGTTGCTAATAGCGACTTCACAGATAGCATTTAAAATTGTTTTGCCTGTAGGCCGGTTGCTCTTTCTTTGTATTTTGATGAAAGGTAATTCAATTCTAAGTTTAAGCAAAAAATTAAATTTCTTGTTCCTTAAGCCCATATGACACTACATTTTTTTCTGGTATTCTACCAGGTTTTTTTGTGTGAAGGAGATGGTCAAATACAGTTTTGCGTTGGTGCAAGCGAGCAAGCTATATTGAAAAAAAACCAAACAAAAACCATCTAGGCGGCTAAAAACCAACGAGCCAGCTTGTATTTCGGTAGGTTTTTTGGCATTCGGTCATTTTTCTGACAATTGTTTCAATTTGACAACTAGAAAATAAATTATATTTAAAATAAAAAATATATGGAAATACAAATTTTAAATTTGCCTCTTGTAAGTTTCTGCTATGGCCGTGAGGGTAAAGAAGAAGTCCGGAAAAAAAATTATATAGCGTACTGGCTTCCCTTTATAACATGGAATAGACAGCTATTCTGCCCTTAGAGTTTCATCACTTTTTTATTTCTGTAATTTAAATTCAAATTTCTAATAAAATTAATTTTTGAAATAAATATTATTTTCATTTAGTTTGAAGTTTAATGTCAATCTAATTATTTTTGAGGCAGTATTTGTCTCTTTTCAACCTATAGACGAATTGTTTTTGTATTTTGACTTTCGGTGGGTTTTCAAAACCAAAAAAACCAGGGAAAAAATGTAGTGTCATATAGGCATTAGTAAAAAAAGGTCGGATTTACCTGTTTTTCGAAAGTCTATTTTTAGGCCCTTTTCAAACTTTGATGGAAATTAAAAAAAAAGGTCAAAAGCGGTATTCGGGAAATTAACAATAGTTATTTGTTGAATATTATTTTACCAGAATTCATAAAGTCTACGTGCATCCACCTGCGATTTTACTTTTTAGATCAAATAAAGTGAAATAACCTTGGGTACATATGTATATGGATATCTCAGTCACTAATATAGCACGAATTATGAAATTTCATCCACTTAATGAGATCAGACCGTTATAAAGAAATATTGTAAAATTTTCGAAAATGGGCGGCACCACGCCCACTTATTAAAGGACAAAATTTTAAAGCTTTATATGTCATAACTCAGAAACTATAACAGATATATCGATGAAATTTGGTATGAGTGATGTACTTACTAAGGCGAATATTTAGACGAAAAATTTCCAAAATCGGTTGACGACTACGCCCACTTTTATAAATGGGTATTATAAAGGGGTGTAACTAAAACATTTTAAGCAATATCTTTGTCAAATATAAGGAAAATTCATTGAAATTTTGTACCACGAGTCCAACTATAGACGTAAACTAAAAACACAAAAAATTTTGAAAATGGGCGTGGCACCTTCTCCTTTTAGAAGCAGGAATATACGAGATTTCGGAGCCCATAACTCGAAAATAACACAGCTCTACAAAAAAAAAAAAAGTTTGTTGCCCTGGATATTTTTGCAAATTCTTATGCCTTGGGGTACCCAAATAAAGACTGCATTCAAGAAATTCCTGGAAGTCCTCTAGTTTTTAATATAGGCATTAGGTTGGGGCATTTTCCATAGGTTGGGGCATATATTGGTCCATAACTTTTTTCCTGTTTGTCCTATCAACTTTATGTTTGAGTCGTTTAAAAGATGTGTTTTCACCGCTTCAACTGCGTATACAAGTTGTTAACGCTTCTTCATAAATGTCCGAGATATTGTCAAAATAATGCCAACAAAATTTTTTTTATAAAAAACTAACTTTCAGTTACGTGTTCTCTAATAATTTGTTAAGTAGTGTATATACATATATAAACTATTTTGAAACGATCTCTACTTATTTCTCTTTTCAACGAAGCATAATTTGTCAATATCCAAGCACGTGTTCCTAGGATATTCCAGTATAATCAAAAAACGGGAAAATATCAGGGACCGTAACGATTATTATTTTTATAAAAAAAATTATTTTTAATCGTTATAATTTGATTTTTATTTTTTCGATGAAATTTGATCGATATTTTATGATTTTTATTTTTTCGATCAAAAATAATTGTTATTACTGGATTTAAATTTTTCCTATGAAACTTGATCGATATTTAATGATTTGTATTTTTTCGATCAAAAATAATTTTTATTATTGGATTTAAATTTTTCCGATCATAATAAACTCTAAAAACTTGTTTTTTTTTTTTTAATTTTATTCTCAAATAGAACTGCGCCAATGTTGGCACAATCGTCAACTTCAAGCCATCAAATATAGGGTTCACTAACGTTTGAAAAAGTTTACTATGAGCGGAGAAAAAATAAAAAAATATTGATTAAAGTTGCTCGGAAAAATTTAAATCCAATTATAACAATTATTTTTGATCGAAAAAATAAAAATCATAAAATATCGATCAAGTTTCATCGGAAAAATTTAAATTCAATAATAAAAATTATTTTTGACCGAAAAAATAAAAATCGTAAATAATGGTTATTTAAAAATTTAAAAAATAAAAATCTTTAGAATAAAGATGAGCTCATATTTGGATAGAATGTGCTAAAATCATTGTATCGGCATACTTGCATTTTATTGTTAACGAAGTTTTCATAATAGGGGTATTCGCTATCCATAGCACGATAGCAAGATAGCACGGATTGCAAATATCCTAGACCAAAATGTGCTACACATAGAGAGCACCCTATTGCACAGTCGTAGGAAATTTTAAGAAACAGCCTTTCTTTTTTGCCAAGCGGACGCATTCATCACTCACTTTTTAATAAATAAATCTTTTTATTTTAGTAAATTTAATAAATACACACAAAACATAACATTTCAAGCAAAATTTGGATGCTCAAATTGAAATTGAAATTAGCAATTGGCAAATGTCAGCTGACGCAGGGTCGAAATTAATTTCCTACACTTCATAGCAAATAAATATACATAGGTTTTTCTGTAGCATATTTTTGAGGTCTAGCATATTTCTGTTCGCCTGTATTTTGTTGTTGTGCGTTGTAAAACTTTGCAATCCGTGCAATCCGTGCTACGTGCTAGTGTTATGCTATGGATAGCGAATACCCCTAATGATTTTTTCATCCGAAGAAATGAAAATAACGATTAAAATCGGTCCCTGGAAAATATGCATAAAAAAATTTCTTAGTTATGTAATGTTCATATGACATAAAATTTTTTCTTTGTATATTTCCATTATTTTTTTTGTGTTTTTTATTGAACCACTAAAGTCACAAAACGGATTTCCAAAGAAAAAAGGCCAGGAAAAGGTTAGATAAATACGGACATATGTACATATGCTACGAAAAATCATTGATTTTTTTATAGTTGGTAAATTAAAATTTTTATTTAATTTTATATTATAAACATGGAAAAAGAAGAAACCAAATAACATATCGCCCGTTTTATGCAATAGGGATTTAACTCGAAACTTTCGATTTCTGGGATTTTGCCATATGTTTCAATAACTGGGTCGTGCCTTTGAGTCTAGTCTTATAAAATACTCAAAAAGATAAAAATGGCGGAATTAAAAGTGAGTTTGTAGTTAGCCGTAGAAGGAAACTATTTGAAATTATAAAAGTTTATTTGCGTTTTCCCAAAAAAAATTTTTTTTGAGTTAAATCCCTATTGCATAAAACGTGCGATATATACATACATACCCTGCAAAAAATGCGATTAATCCGGGACGTGTCCGGGATCAATCGCAAGGGAGCATGCGACTAATACAATTTTACATCTCTTTATATGGAGTGAATTGATCGCCTTTGTTCGAGCATGTCCTATGAAGAGACTAATTGTTCAACTTGTATACCCGAACGGGTACCAATGTAGATTAATCACTAACATACCGAACGGGTACAAATGTAGATCAATCGCTTACATCCCGAGCGGGTACCAATGTAGATTAATCGCTTTCATCCCGAACGGGTACAAATGTAGATCAATCGCTTTTATCCCGAACGTGTACAAATGTAGATCAATCGCTTACATCCCGAACGGGCACAAATGTAGATTGATCGCTTTCATCCTCAACGGGTACAAATGTAGATCAATCGCTTTTATCCCGAACGGGTACAAATGTAGATCAATTGCTTACATCCCGAACGGGCACAAATGTAGATTAATCGCTTACATCCCGAACTGGTACAAATGTAGATCAATCGCTTACATCCCGAACGGGTACCAATGTAGATCAATCGCTTCCAGCACGAACGGGTACAAATGTAGATTTTTCCAAGTTGTTCGCCAAGGCAATTTCTAATAGCAATCTTTAAAAAATTATAAATGTTCATGCATATATAAATAAAGATTATATAATGTTTTACTTTTGAAAAAAATCTCAATAAATAAATAAAAAAATTGTAAGTTTTGAGTATGCATTATATGAGCGTAATGTAAAGGATTTTTTCATAGAATATTTTAGGCAACATTTTGTTAAAATTATTATTCATCATTGTTATTAAAAGAAAGGGTGTTCAATTCGTTTTACCGGGTGTTCTACAATTACATATTTTTGTAAAATGTCTACATTTAAGGAATCTAGATTTGTACCCGTTCGGAATGAAAGCGATTAATGTACATTTGTACCCGTTCGGGATGAAAGCGATTAATCTACATTTATACCCGTTAGGGAACAATTAGTCTACATTTATACCCGTTCGGGAACAATTGGTCTACAATTAGTCTACATTTATACCCGTACGGGAACAATCGGGGACTAATTGTGGACCGATTGTTCTCGAAAGAGATCAATCCGGGACAAATCTCTTTCGAGATTAATCGCACATTTTTTTGCAGGGTATCTATTATATAAAAATGAATGTGTGTGTGTGTGTCTGTGTCCTTTATGGACTCCCAAAGTACTCAACCGATCTTTATGAAATTTTCACAGTAGATTCACGCGGTATTTGCGCACATAATAGGGTATATAGAATTTCGAAAAAGTGGGAACTTCCCGGAATATAGGCCCAAATGTGGACCCAGAGTGACCCAACAAGTGTTTGAGCAATATGGGTATCAAATGAAAGGTGCTGAGCAGGCCTCCAACATAGAGTTATTTTCATTGCGATGCCTAGGCCGGGTCCCTAAATATGGGTCAAAACGTGGACCCGGATGACCCTCGAATGTTTGTAAGCGATATTGGTATCAAATGAAAGGTGTCGAGCAGGGCTTCAACAAAGAGCTCTTTAAATAGTGATGCCTAGACCGGGTTCCAAGATATGGGTCAAAGCGTGGACCCGGATAACGCCTGAATGTTTTCGAGCGATATTGGTAGCAAATGAAAGACGTTGAGCAGGGCTTCAACATACAGCTATTTTCATTGTGATTTCTAAAGCTGTTTCCCAGAGATGGCTCAAGTAGTGGGCCCGGACGGTCCCGTTAAGGTAAAGGTAAAAGGAAAGACCCATTATAACATAAAAGCTTTTGTTCGTCGCTGCGAAGCGGGACGGGTATTTGCTAGTCTACATATTAAAAATGTTAATTTTATATGGCCATAAAATACATATCTTTTAAGAGCCTTTCTATTATACGTTTTTATAGGGCCATCCCTTTTTAAGGTCCAGCAATAATCCGCCATCAAATGACAATCCCATCGCCTCTGATATCGCTCCTCCATTACTTTTAGATCCTGGTGGAGCCGCTCTCCCAAACTTAGGCCCGGTTTCACCAACGTGACTAAAGCTAAAACTAAGTTTTGACTTAAGTTAGCCCAGATTTAGGGATAACTTACTTTTGGCTTTCACCAAATAGTCTAAGAAAATAGTTTTGCAACCAACCTTTTATGGCAAATACTGGGATTTTGGTTGTTGTTGTTGTTGTTGTTGTTGTTGTAGCGGTACTAAGCCCTGCTTAGCCGACGAGTTCTGCTCACAAACTGTCATCAATTTCACTTAATGGAAGGCCCAAGAATGTTGCAGCTTCTTTTGGGCTTGTCCAGAGGGACAAGGGTGTTAAGTTGGTTGGTTTGAGGCGGCATGCAAAGAGGTGCTGTGTGTCTCTCCACATGCCGGACATACGTTAGGTGTGTTTGGATCAATTCTGGTCCTGTAGGAATTGAGCCTACTACAGAAGCCCGACCTTAATTGTGATAAGGTAACTCGGGTTTCTCTGGGCAACTCCAGTTCTTCTGCAGCTATTGGTGGTGGTTGGTCTCTAATTATTATGTACGCGGGGCGGGTTGAAACGAAGGTGGAGACTGTGTCATTGTGTATCTTCTTCAGTGCCTGCCTGTATGTTGTGGGGTCTACCGGTTGATTTATGTATTTTTCAATCTCTGGGTTGAGATTGAAGAGATGTTTTTTGATGTGCCGGG
The DNA here is from genome assembly GCA_960531455.1 of Urophora cardui. Classification (NCBI taxonomy): domain Eukaryota; kingdom Metazoa; phylum Arthropoda; class Insecta; order Diptera; family Tephritidae; genus Urophora; species Urophora cardui. Next base: position 57,536,245 of record OY482674.1, on the reverse strand, counting down.
GGGGAGGTTCGGGCTCCAGTAGATGGTTGTTTGGATGCCCTCTGCGGTATCATCCCAGGAGAAACTGTTTGTTAAGCATGATGTTATGATCCTCAACTGGGAGCACCTGTGCCTCGTGGTGTAGGTGATGTTCCGGCGACATGAGTAGACTACCCGTGGCTGTACGTAATGCCGAATTTTGGCAGGCTTGGAGTTTCTTCCATTGTGTCCTGCAAGTCCCCGGCGACCATATTGGCGATGCATAGTTCTAGACCGGCCGGGCGATTGCTTTGTATGTTGCGATAAGGGTTTATTTGTCTTTTCCCCAGGTGCTGCCGGCTAGCGATTTGAGGATCTTGTTGCGACTTTGAACCTTATTCGCGATCGCGGTCGTATGCGCGGAGAAGGAAGCTAGGCTGTCGAAGGTAACACCCAATATTTTTGGGTTGTTTACGGTAGGGATGGGTATATTCCCTATTCGTATGCCAAGTTCTAGCCTAACCTCCTTCGTCCATGTCGTAAACAGGGTCGCGGAGGACCAAGAGGGCTGCAGTTCAAGGGAGCGCGATGTGAAGAAATAGGAAAGGTCGGAGAGATAACCGTTTATTCTCGAGCATAAGTCATTTATGTCGGTGCCTGACGCCATAATCAAGCAGTCATCGGCGTAGGATATGATACTCCTTCAGGTGGAGGTGGGAGTGTGGAGATGTATAGGTTGAATAGTAACGGGGACAGGACACCACCCTGTGGAACTCCCTGTTTTATTCTCCTAGGTTTTGAGGTGCCATTCCTGAAGTCCACCGATGCCTGTCGACCACTCAGATAGTTCGCCATCCACCTTTTCAGCCTCGGTGGGAGGCTCGATATGTCTAGATCCTCCATTAGGGTGGCATGATTGACTGTGTCGAAGGCTTTCGACAAGTCAAGTGCCACGAGGACCGTTCTCTCGCGGGGGCGTCGCTGGTTAAGGCCGCGAACTATCTGTGTGTTTATGGCGTTTAGAGCTGTTTTTGTACTGTGCATTTTCCGGAATCCATGTTGATGTGTGGCCAGTCGTAGATGTCCGTTAATATATAGTAGTAAGGCGGCCTCAAGTGTCTTTACAACCGGGGAGAGGAGGGATATCGGTCGATATGATTCTCCTACATTGGCTGGCTTCCCCGGTTTAAGTAAAGGGACCATCCTTGCCATTTTCCAGATATTGGGAATGACAAGGCTGGTCAAAGACAAATTGAGGACCTCCGTTAGGAATCTTACTCCATTCTGTCCGAGGTGTTTTACCATCAACATGGATATGCCGTCTGGTCCGACTGATTTGGAGGCTTTGGCCTTCTTTATGACTTCCTGAATCTCCGTATGTGAGAGAGCAAGGGATGCGTCATTGTTTGGCAGTTTGCGCATCCGTCTGAAGATTCCACGTTTGGCCTTATCCCCCGGAGGATGCAGTAAAAATTGCCGACTAAAATAGTTCGCGCATTTCTTCGGGTCCGACTCTACATTGCCTCCAAAGGCTATGGACACTTTGTCCTTATGTTTTGTCGGGTTGGATAAGGCTTTCACGGTGCTCCAGAGCCTGCTCACTCCACTAGAGAGGTTGCAGGTTCTTAGGTGCTCTGTCCACTTCTGCCGTTTGTGCTTATCCACCAGTGACCGAATTTCCCTGTTGAGGTCCTTAATGCGGGGTTCTCCCGGGTCGGTTTGGCGGATTTGGTCTCGCTCCCGGGCTAAGGCAAAGGCTTCACCCGGAAAGTGTGGTCGGATCTCAGGGATCCGTCCAGCCGGAATGAAGCGTGCAGAAGCCTTGGCAATGGCCTTGCGGAACTTTTTCTCACCGCTGAGCATATCCGTAGGAGCGGGCAGCGCGCCGAAGATGCTCTCTGTATGTCTTGTGTAATCGTCCCAGTCCGCTTTGTTAAAGTTAATGTATGTCTGTTTGTTTGTTGTAATAAAGTCAGTCGGTGTCTCTATTGAGATGATTATGGAAAGGTGGTCTGATGCTAGGGTCAGTGTCGGTCGCCAGTTGACACTGTTTATCAGACCTGCGCTAGCTATTGTGATGTCAGGGTGCTGCTGCAATTTCCCATAACCCTGGTGGGGGCCTCATCGTTCGCCGCGCAGAATGTCGAATCGTCTATCTGTTCTGCGAGATATTGCCCCCTCCGATCTATTGGCAGATACGAGTGCCAGAGATCGTGATGTGCATTAAAGTCACCAAGTACCATGCGGTTATCCCCATTCAATAGCATGCTAATGTCAGGTAGATATCCCGCATGGCAGCAGGTGACAGGGGGTATATAAACATTGAAGATCTCAAGCACGACATCGCCAGATTGGATAGCTATTCCCTGACATTCTAGGGAAGTATCCCTTTGGTCGATATCTGAATCGATAAGACGATATTGCACGGTATTGTGTGTTATGAACGCTAGGCCGCCACCGTTTCCTCGAGCGCGGTCCTTCCGGTGTATGTTGTAGCCAGCGTGGCTGACTAGTGTTGAGCTACGTGGCAGCTTTGTTTCTTGGACCGCTGCTATAGGGACACCGTGTCTGTCCATAAAGTCGGTTATCTCTGCGATCTTTCCTGCGAGGCCGTTGCAGTTTAGCTGCAGAAGTCTGAAGTTACTAGGGGGGGTAATGTTAACCCTCGGGGTTAGGGACTGCAGCATGTTACCGGCTGGCGTAAATGTTTGTTGCGCCATTGGGGTTTGTGCCCCAGGTGTTGTTGTCTGCCTTGTGGTGCAGAATGGTGCCGTAAATGCTGCAGTCCAGGCGCTCGTTGTGCGCAGTCCAGAGCACTTACGAAAGTGACACCAGCCAAGGCATGAGTTGCATTTGACTGGTGTCACATTTCTTGGTATTCTGGACCGGCACACACAAATTTTGAAAATGGGCGTGGCTACGCCCACTTTAAGCGGTATCCGCATTATATAATAATAATTAGGGCATGGAAATCTATGCAAATACATGTTTTTCTTAGATTTAGGTAGAGCCAAATAAATAAACAATCTTTGCGAATGGTGAAATTGTCTTAAAAATGGCATTCAAATGTTTTTGCATATTTTGGTCATATATGCATATTTTTACATATTTCGCTTTATTTGCATTTTTTTTTATTACATATTTCGCATTATATTGATTGTAATTTGATAGTTGACAATTTTATACAAACGAAACTCGTGCATAACAGTCATCTGAAGACGAATAGAGTTTCGTGTGAACACGGCTATTACACAGGCCGACAAGAAATTTGACCATAAACCAGACCATACTTTCCTAAAGGTTTTCGTTGCGCTGAATTCAAATCTGGACGCAGAATTGCTCTATCACGTCAGGATTTTGAGATATCCTAACCAAAATGTGCAAAAAACACCGTTTTTGCCTATTCTTGAGGTTATATATAAACGACAGATTATTTTTTTTTTTAAAAAAAAGCACACATAGCATCTTAAAGAAGAAGTCTTTCTCTTACGAATGGCGTTGAGTTTGCTCAAATATCTTTTTTTTCGCTAAGATGGAGCAATTGAAATTTGCAGACTTATCGTAAGAGGTAAGTGTTCTACTGCATCATACCTACGTTAATTCATATAAACTCAACGCCATTCGTAAGAGAAAAATTTCTTCTTTAAGATGCTATGTGTGCTTTTTTTTACAAAAATAATTTTTCGTTTATATATCGACGGCTGAGAATAAGATCGCCCTATTTCAAAAATTGTTTCAAAAAGCCCTATTCCAAAAAATATTTGAATAACGTCCTATTTCAGATTTTGCTTCAAGAACGCCCTATTTCAGAATTTGTTTCAACAACGTCCTATTTCAGACAATTATTCAAAAACGCCCTATTTCAGAGAAATATATATGGAATTTTCTCTGAAATATGGCGTTTTTGAAGCACAATCTGAAATAGGACGTTATTGAAACAATTTTTCAAATAGGGCGTTCTTGAAGCAAAATCTGAAATAGGATGTTATTGAAACATATTTTCAAATAGGGCGTTTTTGAAATAATTTTTGAAATAGGGCGATCTTATTCTCAGCCGTCGATATAACCTCAAAAATAGGCAAAAACGGTGTTTTTTGCACATTTAGGATAGGATATCTCAAAATCCTGACGTGATAGAGCAATTATGCGTCCAGATTTGAATTCAGCGCATCGAAAACCTTTAGGAAACTATGGTCTGGTTTGTGGTCAAAAAAATCGGTCTCATTTTGTCGGCCTGTGTTATTAGTATTTTCGATACGGTGCATACCTGTCGACAAAGAGCCGTTTTCAAACATGCTCCTATTACCTCTGTGGATGTAGAACGTTTGTTTTCTATGTATAATAGCTTTTTTCGACCGAATCGGCAAAGTTTTCTTTTTGAGAATATGAAAAAATATTTCATTGTGTACGCTAATGAATCGTTGAATAAGGATTAACCTTTGCAAATTATGAAATGTTCAAGACTGAATTTATGTATCTATATATATCTATCTATACAACGTAAAAGCAAAATTGAATTAAAAAATGTTTGTACCTAATTTATTTAACTATAGTAACTTCAATAAACATGAATTATCTGTAGTTGAAAAATTTGAATTAATGCATTTTTTTTTTTTGATTTTTCATGCATATTTCTCAGTTTTTGTTGCATTTTTTATGCGCATATTTTTTATTTTTTAGTACATAAAATTCCATGCCCTAATAATAATAATAAGGCAGGACGATGTGGTAAAGTGGCCCTGCGAATATTTACGAGTATAATTTATAGTCTTACTTAAACCTAATATTACTAATAAAACACTAATGACACTTATGATAATAATAAATGTTTATGACTGTGCCTGTTTTATAAGTCTGATGTTGTTCTTATAAACTCAATACATTGTCTTTTAAAATTTTTAATATTTGTTTCCATTTTTATATCTATTGGTAACTGGTTAAACATTCTCAGTCCCTTATAGAATATGGAATTTTGTGCTGCTGCTCTCTTATGCATCGCTAACCTAAAATCTCTATCATTTCTCAGAGAGTAGGTTTGCGTATCTCCCACATACGTAATACTATCGGTCATGTATAATGGTACCATGTTATATTTTATTTTAAAAACCAATATATCGCTAGCTTAGAGTGCAAACTGTGTAGGTCCATTTTTATGAAAAAGTGTATTTTTATGTAGAACGCTAGAAAAATCAAATACGCACCACGCTAAACAAGTCTGTGATACTTGTCGTATTTCGACTCGTTGTTATTCAGTGATACGCAAATTGTGTAAGTCCAAAAAACGAAGAAAATTGTGTAAGTCCAAAATTTTACATGAACAGAATTTTTTTTTCCATTTCGAAATTTTCTTATTTTTTTTGTCTATCCTACAAAGTTTGAAAAAAGGACTTACACAATTTGCATCTAAGCTAGCGATATATGTATTTAAACTTAGCCTTTGTTCCACTGATAACCATTTCAATGCTCGCGGCATGTAATTTACACTCGTATATCTATTGCACTTTAATATTATTCTCATTGCTTTATTTTGTAGCTTTTGTAGTCTTTCTATTGCACCTTGGTTACACCAATTGAACAGAATCGTCGAACAATATTCAAAATGAGGCTTAATAATAACATTATACACTTTAATTGAGGTCATTATATTGATTTTGGGTCTTATATCATGTTCAGACATAAAAATTAATTAAGTCAATTGGGGTTGATTGAACATCTTTAGATTTGGTGTTCAGACATATTTAATTTACTTGGCCCATTTAACAGGTCGGCTCAAGATACATACACACATACACGCCGTGAGCTGAATATCAAACTCTCGTGACCTAAATGTCAAAATTGCAAGGAGGACGAAATAATTTGACATTCATCTCACAATTTTTACCAATCGTAAACACGAATGCATGTATAAAATAAGCAGAAATAAAAACAAATTTGGTAGGTGATGAAGAAGAACAAGAATGCAGCTGATCTGACGAACCAACCTGTTTAGTGGACACTGACGCTAATCACATTTCTCTTTTCATGACATTTCATTTTACTTATGAAACAAGCCTTTTAACAGGGTTGCATGCAGAATTGTTCTTCATTAACAACTCATTAATTTCTAATGAAGCATTAACTTGGTCAATTTTTGTATGGTAAATTGAGAATCATTGGGCTTGAAAATTGAATGAAGGCTCGTAATGTTCAATTAAGGTTGTGTCTGAACATAACATTATTCTCCAAAAGAAACCATTATTTTTTCCGATTTTTTTGCACACATATTCAATCTGATTTTTTGATTTAAGATACTTGTCTATGAATACTCCTAGGTATTTGAAGTTTTCTACACTTTCGATTCTTTCATTATTAATCACTATTTCTGCACTCGAATTTATATTTATTTCCATTATTTTTGTTTTGCTTTCATTTAATTTTAATTTATTCATTTTTAACCATTTATTCACGTTTTCTATATCATATAGAATTTTTGTTTTACACTCCTCATAACTATTTCCTTCAGTGTATATTAACGTATCATCTGCGTAAAGTACTATTTTACTATGTTTTATTATCTTTTCTAAGTCATTTATGTATATAATGAATAATAGTACACCCAACACTGATCCTTGCGGTACTCCTGTATGCACTTCAATGTATTCAGATACGTCATTATTAACTTTTGTTCTTTGCGACCTTCCCTCGAGGTAGGTTCTAAACCAGGGACTTGTAACAAAACTCGTAACGAAACGAAACTCTCGTTTCTGGCGTTTCTGTTCCAAGAAACATTAAAGGATAGAAACTAAATTCGAAACCAAAAGATTGTAACGTTTCAATAAGTAACAAAACCTGTAACGAAACTAAATTAATTTTGTTCCTTGTAACAGAAACAGAAACAAAACTCCTTTGTAACAAAAGTCGTAACAAAACTCCGAAACGTTTCCAGCAGAAACAAAACCTGTAACGAAACTAAATTAATTTTGTTCCTTGTAACAAAATCCGTAACGAAACTAAATTAAATTAAACTAAATTCGTTTCTCAGTATCAGAAACAAAATTAATTTTGTTCCTTGCAACAAAAACAAAACCAGAAACGAAATTAATTTTGTTTCTGAGTGGCAAAACTATAAAAATTATTATAATACTATTTGCCGTACATTAGGATGGACTTATTATTTTTAGGTATATAATATAAATATGTATACCATATATACATATATATGAAAAGTTTTGGGCAGAGCTTCTACAGGGAGCCCTATTCTTTAGGATTCCTAGGTCGGGTCGCGAGATATGGGTCAAAACGAGGACCCGGATTATCTTGTGTGTTTCTGAGTAATATTGGTATCTAATGAAAGGTTTTGAGCTGGCCTTCTACAATATTGGTATCAAATGAAAGATGTTGAGCGGGGCTTTCGTATAAAGCTCTATTCTACACCGCGTCTCCACATATGGGTCAAAATGAGGACCCGGATGATCCTTGAATATTTCTGAGCAATGTTGGTATCAAATGAAAGGTTTTGAGCAGGACTTCTACACGGAGCCCCGAGATATGGGTCAAACGTGGATCCGAATGATCTTGCATGTTTCTGAGAAAAACAAAACAAAACAAATCAAAATCAGAAATTAAAAATCAAAAGTTAAAAATCAAAAGCAAACACCAAATCAAACAAAACAAACAAAAACAACAAAATGTAGCAGTGACAATGGCAACAAAAAATTATAAAAACGATAGTCGCATTTTAATCAATAGAAAACCAGTGAAAAAAGGAATAAGGGAAAGGGAATAAAAGTCCTATTTCGAAACTGATTACACATCAATGTGCATGAATACTCCTTACTCACGTTTCCTTTTTTTTTAACTCAACTGGAGTTAGGAAAATATGTAAAAATTTACTAAGGCGAAATTAAAAAAAACCCTTATAATTTGCTTTATTAACTAATACCTATTAGAAACTTGTTTCGGACTATAATTGGCTGCGAGAAATGATAGATTGACAGAAATGTAATAAAGCTTGATTAATTAAGCAAATACACATTTTTTAACTTCACCTAAGATATTTTTGGATTTGAACAGAGGTCGAGTTAAGTTCTTTTAGTTGGTTCCGTGGTAGAGGTAGATTAGAAGGTAGAGGTAAGTGTGGAAGTAGATGTAGACATGCAAAAGCTGTGAAATTTCAAATTATATAAACATTTCCAAATGCTAAAGAATTTTCACTCGCATAGGGCGAGCTTCGTTTGTTATTTATTATAGCCAATTTTTGTTACCAATAGTGTAATAAATTTAATATGATACTGGGTAAAATTCAACCTTGTGGGTGATAATCCAGATCTCTTTGAAATAGTAATACTCATGTGACAACCTGTCGTTTTCTGTCACATTTTTTCATTATTAATTAATTTTGTACCAATTGGCAAAAATTGTTAATGGTGCAGCTGCAACTGAAGTTAGTGTGGAACGGCTCTTCTCGGGAATGCACTATATATATTCGTCACTAAGGACGAATATGAAATCGGATATATTAAATGATATATTAGTTATGAGGTGCAATGAAAAATTCAAAGCAAAAATCGCCAGGAATACATTAAGAAAACGCAAGTCGGATATCCCATTATCCATACGAAACGATATTACACCCGCCAAAGCATCCTGTACTGCTTCGACGTCTTATAAAAATCATGATGATGAAGAAATTGCACTACAAAGTAGTCTGAATGAGCTATTATTAGAAAATTAAATATTTCTTGATAACAATTAATGTATACTTTTTACAATCCGTTGTTCTACGCATATGAAGCGTTTTTATATATCATTTAAAAAAATTAAAAAAGACAACCGTAATAGTCACCCATTTATATTTTTCTTCATATCGACTTTATCGTAAGGGACAAAAGCAAATTTTACAGGAGAGCATTTTTTTTTTGTTTTTTTTCACTGTTTTTTACTGGTATATTTAAATGAAATTGAACACGCGTTTAGATGGTTAATTAATATATTGAACCTGATATCTTTTTTCTAGAAAAAATTTGCAGTTTGCGAAAAAATTATAATTTTGTCCCTTACGATAATTTCGCTCTTAATGTTTTATGAGCGTATTTGAATAAATGTCCCTTACGATAATATTTAAAAAATATAAGTGTCTTATTCCATACTTTAGTTGGTTGCCACAGCCATACATACATACATAAATACATACATATATGTATATTATATACCTAAAAATAACAAGTCCATCCTAATGTTCTGCAAATATAGTTTTTCTACTGAGAAACAAAATTAATTTTGTTTCTGGTTTTGTTTTTGTTGCAAGGAACAAAATTAATTTTGTTTCTGGATCTGTTTTTGTTGCAAGGAACAAAATTAATTTTCTTTCTGATACTGAGAAACAAAATTAATTTAGTTTCGTTACGGATTTTGTTACAAGGAACAAAATTAATTTAGTTTCGTTACAGGTTTTGTTTCTGCTGGAAACGTTTCTGAGTTTTGTTACGACTTTTGTTACAAAGGAGTTTTGTTTCTGTTTCTGTTTCTGTTACAAGGAACAAAATTAATTTAGTTTCGTTACAGGTTTTGTTTCTGCTGGAAACGTTTCGGAGTTTTGTTACGACTTTTGTTACAAAGGAGTTTTGTTTCTGTTTCGTTACTTAGCTGTGTAACAGAAACCGAAACCGAAACGCGTTACAAGTCCCTGTTCTAAACCACTTTAGTTCTTTGTCCCGTATTCCATACATAAAAAGATTGTTTAGGAGAATCTTCCGGTCTATTGTTTCAAAAGCTCTTTTGAAGTCTTAAGAATATCGCCATTCTTTTCATATTTCTATCGCCTTTTTTCCATTCATTAATTACATAATTTATGGTTGTCTCACACGAATGATTCTTTCTAAAACCCGATTGATACTTGCAGAGCATAATATTTTTTTCAAAGAATTTTTGAATCTGATCTTTTACTACGGTTTCCAGGACCTTTTCTAAAGCTCTTAGGGTATTCACTGGCCTAAATTCTTCAAATTTTTGCGTGTTTTTTATTTTTTCAACCGGGATTACCATTGAATTCTTCCACGTCTCGGGAAATTCACCGAACTGTAATGATTTGTTTATTATATTCGTCATGAACAATCAATCAATTTCCATTGATCTAATAAAAGTTTGGGACTTATTCTGTGATAGTCTGATTTATTCTTCATTCTTTTAATAATTCTAATAAGATCACTTGAAGTCACTTCCTGGAATATGAATCTATTGGGTCCTGGTTCGATATTATTTATATATGCCACATAATCAATACTATCTCTTATATTATTTACACTCTTGACAAAATATTCATTGAACTTGGATGCAATCTCCGGGCTATCCCTACATTCCATATTATTAAAAACCACTGTACTTATGCTATTTTTATTCTTCTTCAACACTAGATTTTTTATTTCTCTCCACATTTCTTTCTGATCATTTGCGTTGTTTATTTTATTATTTATGTAGTAGATTTTTGCTTTCTTTATTTTTATTTTGTATTGATCATTAATTTTTTTATACTCTTCCCAACTCTCTCTTGTGTTAATGTATTTAGCTCTTTTATACATTACTGTTTTTGTTCTTTTGATTTCTCCCAAACGATTCGTGTACCACTTATTAGTGCTATTTTTACTATTTGCTGGTATTTTCTTAACATTCTTTTGCACAGTTTCGGCTAAAATTTTTTCTAGAGCTTCGGCATTATTTTTTAAACATATATTATTGCCGTATCCAGTTTTCATCTTTATTAGCTGTTTAGAAAACCGTTCACTACTGTACCGGAATATTTCTCTTTCTTTAATTTCTTTTTCTCGTGTTTTTATTGCGCAGGTTTTACTTATTTCTATAGCTTCATGGTCAGCTATTTTTAAATCTTCGTTTACCGCCGCGGTTACGTCAACATTTGAGATTACATAATCGATTAATATTTTTGATGTTTTGGTTACTCTAGTAAATTGATTCACTTTTTGTTCCATATAAAATACACCGTATTTCCGTCAAACGTAAACAAACAGTGAGAGCATCCCCTTGCCAAAATAGTTGACTTATCTGGTCTATCGTTCAAATGAAACTTTATAAACCAAATTTAAATATTTTTTTCATTAAGTTTGTACTTATAAATTCTTGTTTATGCATTTTTGTAAAAAATTTTAATTTTTACGAATTATTTTGAGGCACCCTGTTATTGTGGGCCTATGAATTTTCTACCACAAAAAGTTCAAATAATTAGCTTTCAGATGCAGTATAAATCTTTGAAATATCTCTATTGGTTCAAAAGATGATTTTTGAAACGAAAAAAGCCAAAAGGCGCCATAGTGCGATGATCGCCTGTTCCCATCGTAAGCGCTCGTTTTACGCTCTTTATTTGTCTGTAGTAGTGAAAATCGGTGTGTATACGTGTGAATCGCAAACAGCTGGTCTGCCCGCGGGCAATAGGCCGCCCAAGACTGCTTTAAAATAATCGAAAATTTGGCATCTCCAGTGGGATATGTGGTCAAATCGACGAATACCATACACGTATCGAGTGATATGCGTAAAAGAAACATCAACCATGTGCGCGGAGCATGAGTAAAGTTCATTATAGACAAGCTCAGAGTAAATTAAACATGGCAGAACAGGTTAAACGGCTAGTTTATGGCGAATGTTGGGAGGAGTGAAAGCAGCATACAAACGTAAATTTCGAAGTGCACCATACACTCTACTAACTGCTAAGCTAATATGATCAACACAAGACAAGCTAGAATTGATCACAAACCCAAGATTGGTAATTTTATTGACTACTGAATAAAATTTGGTTTTTATTTTCACCACCAAATTAGCCAGACCAACGAGCCTACAAACAATTTATATGAAAATTAAGTTGATCGAATACATTCACATGATTGACAATGTGTTTTTTATAACTTTTAGAACTTTTTTTTTTTTTTTTTTTTTTGATTTTTTTGGTTCTAAATGTTGTAAACCAGGGCTGCTCAACGCTTTCGTATTGAAAGTACAAAACTCAATACATCTACAAATTTTGTATATGCACTGAAAAATATTTTCGCTCATATAAATTTTTTTATGAATTCCAATAAAATATTATTTTAGAATTTATTTTCACATGGTAGTATCACATACATACAAATTTTTTTTATTTTTTATATGAAAATTTTTTGAATACAAATTTTTTACAGTGCTTTCATTTTTTGAATTTTTTTTTCATTACACATTTGTTATTGTAAATTTCGATTTCTTACGGCAGTGCTCGAGCTCCTATACAAAGTGCCTTTGCTCTGCACCCCCGCAGTAAAAATCGGAAATGAATCTTTTATGAATCACTGATGAAATTCACCTATGACTGAGGAGGCATCAGTGAGTACTTTCAAATAAAGACTGCTGAATTTTTCATATAAATGGTTTTCTTTCCTCAGAAAAAAAAAAAAACAAAAAAATAAAAATTGTACTCATTTATGACGACAGTGATGAATATTCAACAAAGAATCATCAGTGATCATTCAGCAGTGAAACAAATTTACTGCAGGGACATTCAATATGAATCACAGGCACATCTATATTATTAATACGCTAACAAATTTTGTTCCTTCTTCTCCGTCGAAACTACTGAACCGATTTTAAAACTAAGCACACCATTAGAAAGGTATTGCTCTCAAATAGAACTGCGCCAATTTTCATTAAAATTGGTTGGAAAATGCGCCCACAATCGTCGTTGGAAAATTCCCGTGTGGTTGTTGTTGCATGCATTTGAACACAACAGAGCTGTCTCAATGCGCAAGCATATGTACCTGACTTTGTGCGTTTTCACCAAATCACGCAATTCTGAACATGTTTGGCTGGATGTGGTGTGTAGTTTCAAAGAAGTAGAAACGTAAAAAGGTAGCAAAATTACTACAACAAAAACATAATGGCAAGGAATAAGTAGGATAAGAAATAATAAATAAAGAAAGTAGAAATAAAATGAGACAATTATGTACATATATTGTACAATGTACATATGTATCTATGTATGTACGTAGTTAGAAGAATTAGTAGGACGAGTAACAACAACACCACAACAAATATAACAGCAACAACAACATCTACAAACAAAAACAATATCTACAAACAAAAACAATATCTACAAACAACAACAACAACAACATATTAGCAGTGACAATGAGAAGAAGCACTATAACAAAAAGAAATAGACGGAATAAGTAGAATAAAAACAAAGTAAAAAAAATTTTTTAAAAAAGCTTTTATTTAATATTAATATAACAATTTACTAAAAAGGAAGAAAATAATTTTTTTATATTTTTGAACAAGATTTATATTAGTCCTTAGTTCATTTGGATCTTAATTTCAATCTAAACATACATTTAACGTATTTCTTCAAAGCATTTCTGTATATGTATCAACATAAATAAAAGCGCGGGTGCTCTTTACGTAATGCATATCTTACGTAATTGGAATTTAAAGTTTTTATCGCTTCCTTCCATTTCACCAATACGGTTTTATAACATGAATATGTAATGAGTACCCGCGCTTTTATTTATGTTGATACATATACAGAAATGCTTTGAAGAAATACGTTAAATGTATGTTTAGATTGAAATTAAGATCCAAATGAACTAAGGACTAATATAAATCTTGTTCAAAAATATAAAAAAATTATTTTCTTCCTTTTTAGTAAATTGTTATATTAATATTAAATAAAAGCTTTTTTAAAAAATTTTTTTTTCTTTGTTTTATTTTTGCCTTTTTAGTTTTACAATGCATATTACATCTAATATCTGGTTTTACTATACTCTTTTGTGAATAGATTACTTCGTAATACGTGTTCAAAATAGGAACAAATCTGGTTCATAAATACTAATTTTCTAAATATCTTGACACTAGCGCCACCTAGCGGCGATTTATTTCCACGGATATATTTACTTTCTCATAGGCAATATATATACCGAATATGAACAAATTCGGTCGGTAAATACGAATTTTACAAATATCTTGACACCAGCGCCACCTAGCGGCGATTTTTTTCCTCGGATGTATTTACTTTCTCATAGGCAATATATATACCGAATATGAACAAATTCGGTCGGTAAATACGAATTTTACAAATATCTTGACACCAGCGCCACCTAGCGGCGATTTTTTTCCACGGATGTATTTACTTTCTCATAGGCAATATATATACCGAATATGAACAAATTCGGTCGGTAAATACGAATTTTGCAAATATCTTGACACCAGCGCCACCTAGCGGCGATTTTTTTCCACGGATCTATTTACTTTCTCATAGGCAATATATATACCGAATATGAACAAATTCGGTCGGTAAATACGAATTTTACAAATATCTCGACACCAGCGCCATCTATCGGATTTTTTTTTATTTCACATTGCATTGTCTTCGGGTCCTGAACTATGTTACAAATTTCAAGTACCTAGCTCAACTAGAAGTATCTTAAATGTTCGTTGCAAAATTCCACGACATACATACAAAAAGTGAAGTTAAATAAAAGCTTGTAAAAAAGAAAAAGTAAGAAAGGGGGAAAAGGAACGTCGAGAAATAGAAAGAAGCAATTAGGAAGACTAGAAACAACGATAACAACAACAGTAAGGTTTTTTACCGTTATTTTAAGAAAATTCATTTACGTAGAGGAATTAAGAAGAAAAGTAGCAACGACAACAACAACAATACGGGTTTTTACAGTTATTTTAAGAAAGTTCATAAATTTTGTTCCATCTTTTCCGTCGAAACTACTGAACCGATTTTAAAATTAAGAACACCATTAGAAAGGTATTGCTCTCAAATAGAACTGCGCCAATTTTCATGAAAATTGGTTGGAAAATACGTCCACAATCGTCGTTGGAAAATTGACGTGTGGTTGTTGTTGCGTGCTTTTGAGCACAACACAAAGTCAAGTAATAAGAAGGATAAGAAAGAATAAGTAGGAAAGAAAAGAGCAGAAATAGATAGATAGAAGTTCATATGTAGGAGAATTGTGAAGACGAGTAACGACAACAACACCAACAACAACAACAAAATAGTAGCGGTGACAGTAGCAACAAAAGGAGCAGCATCAACAGGAACAATAACAAAATAGTAACAGTGACAATAACAACAAACAATTATACAAAAACTATAGTTGCACCTTAGTCATAAGAAAACATCTAGAAAACTGTCGAATTTCGACAGTAGGCAGCACTCTAGTACATATAAAATTTTTTTATATCTGAGTGCTTATGGGAATGCAAAGAAAATTTTATTTTCATAATTGAAGTGAAAATATGTATCTGTGAATATGATTCGGAACAAAACAAAAACAATTGTGCTTTGAGTGCCTATGAGGTGAGTAGCCCTGTTGTAAACATATTTAATTTAACATTAGCATTTAAAAAATTAAGCTTAGGGCCGATTTCATAATGAAACTCTTAAAGCTCCCTTTGTTTCCTTTAAGCGAAAATATTACAAATGTTTGTCATAAATTTAAAAATATTGAAATTTAGCATTTTTTTTTTTTTTTAAATAAATTGTTTTATTGTGGCTTTAATTTTTTGTTGCTGAAAAAAGAACCTAGAAGCGTAATTTGGAAACCCAGTGCAGAAAAATAGGTCATACAACCTCACAAAAGAGGAAGAAGATGAATATTGCATTATGGGACTCAACAAACAAACCAACAAAGAAAATCGGTTAAAAAATTAAAAAAAAATGTTTGATATTTGATTTTTTCTGACAAAAGGGTATTTAACTTTAAAGGAACTTTTATCTTCAAAAAGATTATGAAATCGATCAGCAAATTAAAGGCTCCTTTAGATTTTAAAAGAACTTTTAATTTGATTATGAAATCGGCCCTTAGTTGGCCAAATACCGATTCGATATCGATTTTTAATTGCTATACATTTCTGGAACGACCGAGTAACCCTGTTTCAAAACCGCCCTACTTCAGAATTTGATTAAAAATGTCCTATTTCAGAAATTTCTTTCATAACACCCTATTTCAGAAATTGATTCAAAAAAGCCCTATTTCAGAAAAATGTGTATCAAATTTTCTCTCGTCCACCCCAAATTTCAAGCGATATCTCAAAAACTGCCCAAAGTTATACCATTCCATTTGTATCATGTTCATGAAAGGTATAAAAAAAAATTTTGTTAGATAATAAGTGTTAAACAATTTTGTCGAAAATTGTGTTTTCTGTCTTTAAAATTCTTAATTGCATTGAAGATACATACATATTTATGTTTAGATATGATCTCACACGTGTTTAGTTTTAGCAAAAACTTAAGAAAATATTATAATTATCAAATTTCAGCAATTAAACAGGTTTATTCATGAGTCTTTCGCTCAATATAGAAAATCATGCGAATAAAATTCATGCATACCTATACAATGTATATACCTACATACCTATACATCAATGATGCCCAAACATTTCTTACGGGCGAGCAATGCCATAATTTAAAGAAAATAAAATATGTTTCCATATATTTGTTTTTGTAGTTTTCTACAACTTCATTGACATCTGGATAACCCAGTAAAAAAATTAGGACACAAACCAGACTGATGATCGAAATTAACTAAAATTCCTCCTTTGTATTGTATTTATATTTATGTTATGCAAACAAAGCTATCGAATATGCATTGGAATATATGTATATATTTTTAATTAATAAAATTAATATAAATATTTATAAATAAATAATTAATTAATATTGAAAAGTGGATTGATTTTAGAAAGCTTAAAAAACATCTTTAATACGACACTTATGGACTTTGGCTACTATTACTGAAATTATTAATTAATTTTCAATGCTCTCCTCTAAATTTTTCAAAATATATAAATAAATAATTAATTAATTATTAGTGTGACAAAATTAAATATCTTTGCCTCCGAGCGTTTATTTTAAAACTTTCGTCAATGTTTTTAGTACGTATAAATGTGAAAGTGTATTTTAAAAATTAAAAATTATAAAATCAAAACACAGAAATCGGATCTCAGACAAACACCTCGAGTCAGTTTTGCAACTATCAACCACAAATGTTGAAATAGACATAGATAACATTATCGAAAATATGAACGAATCATATTAGTTTCCATATGTATGTATATACATACATATATGTTCCACATTTCATTCTTTTCATTGCTGGGTTGGACCTGCTCGAATCAAAAAAAAAATTGTTTTTCTATTTCCATAGAAACGTTTCGGGAGTATACAAATTTTATTTTCCTATGCTCGCCTATGCTCGCATATATACACAAATTTCTTATGAAAGTGTATAGGCGAGTAGAATCCTATACTTACGAGCATTACAAAAACAAAATGTGTATGCGAGCATAGGGCTTGGGCAACTATGCTATACATACACATCGATCATTTAAATCAATGATGCCCAAACATTTCTTACGGGCGAGCAATATCATAATTTAAAGAAAAAAATGTTTTTTTTCTATATGTTTGTTTTTGTAGTTTTCTACAACTTCATTGATATCTCGATAACCCAGTAAAAAAATTAGGACACAAACATATGTATACATTTTTAATTAATAAAATTAATATTAATATTTATAAATAAATAATTAATTAATATTGATAAGTGGATTGTTTTTAGAAAGCTTAAAAAATATCTTTAATACGAGATTTATGGATTTTGGCTACTATTACTGAATTTTTTAATTAATTTTCAATGCCCTCCTCTAAATTTTTCAAAATATATAAATAAATAATTAATTAATTATTAGTGTGACAAAGTTAAATATCTTTGCCTCCGAGCGTTTATTTTAAAAGTTTCGTCAATGTTTTTAGTACGTATAAATGTGAAAGTGTATTTTCAAAATTAAAAATTGTAAAATCAAAACACAGAAACCGGATCTCAGACAAACACCTCGAGTCAGTTTTGCAACTATCAACCACAAATGTTGAAATAGACATAGATAACATTCTCGAAAATATGAACGAATCAAATTAATATACATATGTATATAAGTATATATTCCACATTTCATTTTTTCATTACTGGGTTGGACCTGTTCGAATCAAAATAAAAAATTGTTTTTGTGTTTCCATAGAAATGTTTCGGGAGTATACAAATTTTGTTTTCCTATGCTCGCCTATGCTCGCCATATACACAAATTTCTTATGAAAGTGTATAGGCGAGTGAAGTTCAATACCTACGAGCACTACAAAAACAAAATGTGTATGCGAGTATAGGGCTTGGGCAACTATGATTTAAATTAATAATAGCCCTGCAGGAAGAAAAAATATGAATTCCTAAAAGTAGTTGACTTTTAACCAGGGCTGCACATTAACGTTATTTTTTATTAATAACCGAAAAAATATTTTGTTTTCAATTCAGCTTTGAAAAAACCATATATCGAACAAATATTTGCGTATTAATTCTAAATGAACGTGCTATATAAGTTTTTCACGAGGAACTAATATTTTCGGAATTATAAGTGAATTAATGTAGATATCTTTTGCATGGCAGGTGTTTTCCTTTATATCCTGTTTACTTGAAATGTTCCCATCACAGACAATTGTATTAGGCAAAATTTCACAGTAGAAGTTGATTAAAGTAGAATAACCGATGAACGCCTACGCGGATATGTCATTCAAAACAGAATAAGCAGAGGACTGTTTCAAAATATATACACTGGTTAACAAATTATTCGAGAAAACCGTTAATGAGAAATATTTACAAAAAAAAATCTTTATTTCCGATCGACGGCTGAGAATAAGATCGCCCTATTTCAAAAATTGTTTCAAAAACGCCCTATTCCAAAAATTGTTTGAATAACGTCCTATTTCAGATTTTGCTTCAAGAACGCCCTATTTCAGAATTTGTTTCAATAACGTCCTATTTCAGACAATTATTCAAAAACGCCCTATTTCAGAGAAATATATATTGAATTTTCTCTGAAATAGGGCGTTTTTGAAGTAAAATCTGAAATAGGACGTTATTGAAACAAATTTTCAAATAGGGCGTTCTTGAAACAATTTTTGAAATAGGGCGATCTTATTCTCAGATATTTTATTTGCTAGCTTTCGAAACAATAATGTAAGTATGTTTTTATAAAATTATTGTGAGTATTTAGAACATATTTAAGCTTATATTTCATTTTGAAGGTTAATAAATTAGATAAGCAGGTAGCTTGGGAGGAAGTTTTAAATAAAGCCCAGTCACTGCAACTGGCGTCGGCCCAAAAAACATGGACTTATGCGAGGGATAGCTTCACTGTTATAAATATTGGAATATTTTTAAAACTTTGATTTGGTTTGAAAGAAATTTAAAACTTTTTTTTGGTTAAATTTTGAACCTTCGAAAGTTTAAAAGTTTGTTATGCTTTTTTGGTTTAAAATTCAAACTTACAAAAGTTTAAATACTTCTAAGTATTTTTTGGAATAAATTTCATACTTTTTTGGTTTAAATCTTACATTTTTTCTCATTTAAACTTTTAAGGTTTAAATTTTAAACTTTTATTGGTCGTAAGATTTTATTTCAATGAAAAAATTCTAATTTTTGATTTGAAATTCCAACTTGCTTTTTCGAGAAATAAAAGGCTCACATATAGGGGCGTCAGAATGAATACTTTTCCGTCAATCCAGCAATCCGTTTAACTGACAGCAGAGTGGAATTATATGTAATTGAATGACGATCGACACATTCAGTACTTCAACTTTGCCGTAAAAAATATATGAAATTGAAGTATGTGTCAGTTAAACGGAGCTGGATTGCCGGAAAAGTATTCATTCTGACGCCCCTATTATAGTTATTAGACAATTTGAATGGAGAAAAAAATAAACAAACTAATTATGGAAACAGATAAAATGAAGAAGGAAGAAAAGGAGAAACGGAGGATAGGAAAAAGATGAAATATGGAAACGGATGAAGGGGTATGTTAGGGGCAGAACAATATGGAAGAAAAGGAGAAAAATAAGGTAGGAAAGAAGATACAATAGGGAAAAGCATGAAGAGGATTTGGGAGCAGACATTTTTTTTTTTAATTTAAACCAAAACAAATAAGGAAGCCTAAGTTCGAGTGGCATCGAACATTAGATGCTCAGCTGTATGCTTTCATTGTTTGTTTGCGTTTGATGGAAACACGATGTCCTTTATATAAAGCGAGTGCTGCATAAAGTGGGCGTAGCCATGCCCATTTTCAAAATTTTTATCAGTCATCCAACTAAGCATATGAATATTATTCTTTGTGCAAAATGTCATTCCTTTATGACTTATAGTTACAAAGATGTCACGTTACACATTCCCAAAGAGTGTTCCAGAAATATCTGTTAAAAAGTAGGCATGGTCATAAACCGATTTCAATAAATTGTTGCGTGTCTATAAACACAAGTTGCAAAAGTGTATAAACCAAGTTTCGTCATAATATCTCAATTATTTGTCGAGTTATGGGCTCCGAAATCTCGTAGATTCCTTTGTATAAAATGAGGCGGTGCCACGCCCATTTTCCAAAATTTTTATATTTTTTGTTTCCGGTCTATTGTAGAACTTATGCCACAAAATTTCAATGAATTATCTTTATATATCGCTTAAAATGTTTTTATTAGGCCACTCTATAGTTCCCATACATAAAAGTGGGCGTGGTCGTCAAACCTATTTCGCTAAAATTTTGAACATGTATTACCACAAGTAGTAAAAGTGTACACATCAAGTTTCGTAATTATATATCAATTATTTGTCGAGTTATAGGCTAAGAAATCTCGTATATTCCTACTTCTAACAGGAGTGCGGTGCCACGACCATTTTCCAAAATTTTTGTGTTTTTTTGTTTTATGTCCATAGTTGGACTCATGTGACAAAATTTCAGTGATAGAGCTTTATATTTGACAGAGTTATGGCTTAAAATGTTTTTATTAGGCCACTCTATAGTTCCCATATATAAAAGTGGGCGTGGCCGTCAGCCGATTTTAACATTTTTCTGTCCAAAGGTTTGCCTAAGTAAGTAAATCACGCGTACCAAATTTCATCGATATATCTTCAATGGTTTCTGAGTTATGACATATAAAACTTTCAATGTTTGACGCTTAATAAGTGGGCGTGGCACCGCCCATTTTCCAAAAGTTCACCAAATTTTTTCATAAGGGACTGAGCTCAATACGTGGGTGAAATTTCATCGCTCTAGCTATATTAATAGTTGAGATATCAAATTTCCGATTTTTTCTATATAGCAAAAGTGGGCGTGGTCATGGTCCGATTTCGCCCATTTTGAATACCAACCGTCCCAGTCTCTATACCAACTTGCAGTCCAAATTTCATCGAAATATCTCAATTTTTGCGCGAGTTAGAGTGTTTACAGACGGACGGAAGGACGGACGGACATGGCTCAATCGATTTCTCTTTTCACCCTGATCATTTTGATATATAGAAGTGTATATCTATCTCGATTATTTCATTCTGTTGCAATCCACCGTTATGTGATTGAAACTATAATACTCTGTGTACTAGTACAGCTGAGTATAAAAAGGTTTACATTTTAAACTTTTGAAAGTCTTAAAATAAATCTTAATTTGGAATAAAACTTAACCTTAAAAGTTTAAAACAACACTGAAAGAAATTTTGGTATAAATTTTAAAATTTTAATTTTTGGGCAATGGAAGAGTCGAACATTCGTAAGTAAAACAATTTATTGCCTATACATGCAAATAATTTTATTGGTATCACTTGCTATTTTGTTTATTATTATTATAATATAGTATTTTCGTAAATAAACATTAAGTGAACTTCATATATTTGCTTTTTTTCATATTCACCAACTTTATTTAAAATGAAAGCAACTTGTGTTTGGTTTAAACGGAAGCACTCATTAAAATTAAAGCTTTGTAGTCCTGAAAAATTAATGCGGTCTCTATAATTTCTTCCTATAACCGCGTCTTCACTACGTCGAACAAAAACTCACGTCTTAACATTTTGAAAAACTTCACTAGTAATAAAAATGTGAATTTGCAAAGCGATCGTTTACCTTGCAAATTTTTGACAAACTTATCAAATTCGGCTTTGCAAACATAGAATTTACAGTTTTTGAGGAACGAAAGAGCGCATTTATTTGCAAAGTCTTTGCAAATTACACTTTTCAATAGTAGCTTTGCACTTTGCACAAGAGAACGTACGTGGAACAGAAATCGAACAGAGAGTTCAAAAACTGCAAAGACTTTTCAAATTACACTTTTCAAATCAACTTATAACTTATCAAATTTTACAATTTTGTGGAACACAAAGTTTTGCAAATTGACGAAAAATTTGCAAAGTGCAAAGTGAAAAGTTGATAAGTTTCTTTGTGGAATAGGGCCCTGGGCCCACTGCACTATCGATTTTATTGCAAAGTGAAAAGTGTTTCTGTTCCACAATATTCTTTGCAAATCTCACTATGCGTTGCGCTTAGTTTTGCAAAGTCTTTGCTAACGGAACATATTTTTGCAAAGACTTTTCACTCTCTGCAAAGTCTTTGCGTTCTATTGAAAAGTGAGCGTGCAAGGTGTTCCACAAAGCATTGAAACGTCTGTGCATTTGTTTTGATTCTTTTCACTTTGCATTGTGTGATTATGAGCCGAAAAATAAAAATAGAGAAAAAATTTGCCGTACTAAAGCTAATTAAAGAAAAAAAGATATTTGCTAGCTTTCAAAACAATAAAGTAAGTATGTTTTTATAAAATTATTGTGAGTATTTAGAACATATTGAAGCTTATATTTCATTTTGAAGGTTAATAAATTAGATAAGCCGACAGCCTGGGAGGAAGTTTTAAATAAAGCCCAGTCACTGCAACTGGCGTCGGCCCAAAAAACATGGACTTATGCGAGGGATAGCTCCATTGTTATAAATATTGGAGTATTTTTAAAACTTTTATTTGGTTTGAAAGAAATTTAAAACTTTTTTGGGTTAAATTTTGAACCTTCGAAAGTTTAAAAGTTTCTTATACTTTGGTTTAAAATTCAAACTTACAAAAGTTTAAATACTTCTAAATATTTTTTGGAATAAATTTCATACTTTTTTGGGTTAAATCTTACATTTTTTCACATTTAAACTTTTAAGGTTTAAATTTTAAACTTTTATTGGTCGTAAGATTTTATTTCAATGAAAAAATTCTAATTTTTGATTTGAAATTCCAACTTACTTTTTCGAGAAATGAACAATATAAAAGGCTCACTTATAGTTACACTGGTCGACAAAACTTCAACAAATTTTTGTTACAGAAAGAAAATTCTACTTTTCTAAAGGATTTCAGTGCGCTAAATCCGAATCTGAAGTCATATTTTCTCTAATACGTACAGTTTTTTAGATATTCATGCCCAAAGAGGCGAAAAACACGTTTTTTGCCTATATTCACTCCTCAATATCTTTTAAATTACTTACTTATTTTAAAAATTAATTAAAGCTATTGAAAGTTCGGCCTTTTCTCTTGAAGACAACGTTTTAATTTTTCGGATACCTAATTTAGGTATATAGTAATATATGTTTTTGCACAATAAGGTATTTGTCGTCGAAAACAATGGCAGCATTTGTAGCATGTTATAGGCGCAATCAAATTTTGTAGTTGCTTAGCAGAATAATTTTTTTACGAAGCCACTTACATACGTCCATAATATAATAAACTGCCTAAAAGCGTGCTTCAAAATTTTTAATTATTTTTGTATGGAGAAAATATTGCAAAACTAATGAAGCTTAATATGCAATATTGCAAGTTGCAAGAAAGATATCTGAAATATTAAAACGGTTTCTTCAAGAGAAATCTCAGCGTTTTCAATTGCTTTAATCTATTTTTAAAATAAGTAAGTAATTTAAAAGATATTGAGGAGTGAATATAGCCAAAAAACGTGTTTTTCGCCTATTTGGGCATGAATATCTAAAAAACTGTACGTATTAGCGAAAATCTGACTTCAGATTCGGATTCAGCGCACCGAAATCCTTTAGAAAAGTAGAATTTTATTTCTGTAACAAAAACTTGTCGACCAGTGTTATTAGACAATTTGAATGAACGACTGTGTGCCGTTGTTTGAATGGAGAAAAAAAGAAACACAAAATAATTATGGAAATAGATAAAATCAAGAACGAAGAAAAGGAGAAAAGGAGGATAGGAAAAAGATGAAATATGGAAAAGGATGAAGGAGATGTTGGGGGCAGAACAATATGGAAGAAAAGGAGAAAAATAAGGTAGGAAATTAGATACAATAGGGAAAAGCATGAAGAGGATTTGGGAGCAGACATTTTTTTTTTTTTAATTTAAACCAAAACAAGTAAGGAAGCCTAAGTTCGAGTGGAATCGAACATTAGATACTCAGCTGTATGCTTTCATTGGGTGATATTAATAAAAGCCAAGCATTTGCTTTTGCTTAAGATTTCAGACCTTTTATTCAAATTTTGAAATTTGGTTCATACAAATTACTGTCAAATTTTTAAAATCTTGAGTAAAAGCACTTGCTTGGTTTTTATTAATACGGCCCATTGTTTGTTTGCGTTTGATGGAAACACGATGTTCTTTATATAAAGCGAGTGCTGCATAGAGTGGGCGTAGCCACGCCCGTTTTCAAAATTTTTATCAGTCATCCAACTAAGCATATGAATATTATTCTTTGTGCAAAATTTCATTCCTTTATGACTTCTAGTTACAAAGATGTCACGTTATACATTCCCAAAGAGTGTTCCAGAAATATCTTGGTTAAAAAGTAGGCGTGGTCATAAACCGATTTCAATAAATTTTTGCGTGTCTATTAACACAAGTCCTAAAAGTGTATAAACCAAGTTTCGTCATAATATCTCAATTATTTGTCGAGTTATAGGCTCCGAAATCTCGTAGATTCCTTTGTCTAAAAAGAGGCGGTGCCACGCCCATTTTCCAAAATTTTTCTATTGTAGAACTTACGCCACAAAATTTCAATGAATTATCTTTATATTTGAAAAAGATATCGCTTAAAATGTTTTTATTAGGCCACTTTATAGTTCCCATATATAAAAGTGTATAAAACTGTAGGTCCACCCAATTAGTAGGAAAAACAAAAAGGAGCACACCTAGAATTGGGAGAGAAGCTCGGCCATAAAACTCGTCAGAGTTATAATAGCGCCATTGTATTATTATTATTATATAAAAGTGGGCGTGGTCGTCAACCGATTTCCCTAAACATCATGAACATGTATTACCACAAGTAATAAAAGTATACACACCATGTTTGGTCATTATATATCAATTATTTGTCTAGTTATAGGCTAAGAAATCTCGTATATTCCTACTTCTAAAAGGAGGCGGTGCCACGCCCATTTTCCAAAATTTTTGTTTTATGTCCATAGTTGGACTCTTACCATAAAATTTCAATGATATATCTTTATATTTGACAGAGATATCGCTTAAAATGTTTTTATTAAGTCACTTTATAATAGACATATATAAAAGTGGGTGTGGCCTCAACCAATTTTGGCAATTTTACGTCCCATCATATGCCTAAGTAAGTAAATCAAGCATACCAAATTTCATCGATATATCTTCAACGGTTTTTGAGTTATGACTCATAAAAGTTTCAATGTTTGCCCCTTAAAAATCTTTTAAACTTTTCAAAGTTTAAATTTTAAGAATTTATCGGTCGTGTCCTATATATCGACTAAAAAAGTTTAAAATTTATACTAAAATTTATTTCAGTGTTGTTTGGGCTATGGAAGATTCGGACATTCGTAAGTAAAACAATTTATTGCCTATAGTACATGCAAATAATTTTATTGATATCACTTGCTATTTTGTTTATTATCATTATAATATAGTATTTTCGTAAATAAACATTAAGTGAACTTCATATATTTGCTTTTTTTCATATTGACCAACTTTATTTAAAATGAAATCAACTTGTGTTTGGTTTAAACGGAAGCACTCTTTAAAATTAAAGCTTTAGAGTCCCGAAAAATTAATTCGGTCTCTGTAATTTCTTCCTATAACCGCGTCTTCACTATCGTCGAACAAAAACTCACGTCTTAACATTTTGAAAAACTTCACTAGTAATAACAATGTGAATTTGCAAAGCGATCGTTTACCTTGCAAATTTTTGACAAACTTATCAAATTCGGCTTTGCAAACATAGAATTTACAGTTTTTGAGGAACGAAAGAGCACATTTATTTGCAAAGTCTTTGCAAATTACACTTTTCAATAGTAGCTTTGCACTTTGCACAAGAGAACGTACGTGGAACAGAAATCGAAAAGAGAGTACAAAAACTGCAAAGACTTTTCAAATTACACTTTTCAAATTCAACTTATAACTTATCAAATTTTACAGTTCTGAGGAACACAAAGTTTTGCAAATTGACGAAAAATTTGCAAAGTGCAAAGTGAAAAGTTGATAAGTTGTTTTGTGGAATAGGGCCCAAATCAGAAAAATTATTAGCCCCCCTTTCCTATAGAGAATTTAGTTGTGAACATTTTAAGACTAATATTGCAATAATCGGATGTACCGTTATTTATATTTATATATTTTTATTGAAAGTCCTAACCAACAATTTTCCGTAAGAGCAAGATTTCAACAACAAAAGTTGGGTTTATTCGTAAAACTTCATTGAGGAGTAATACTCAACATTACATTATTCCATTTATTATGTGTTTTGAAGTGCACAATGTCTCGCAGAACAGCGATTAATAGGGAAAAATCAGTTTTTTGTGATTTTAAGTTGAGGACAAATAATGAGGGATGTAAGTAAGTACTTTTGACTACTCTTTTGTGATTTTCTGGATTTGTTACACGTATGATTGTCCAAAAAATAATCTCCCATTATACGCTCCTACCAAGATCCTTGATATCGTCTTTCAAATGCTATTAAGTCCTGATGAAATCTTTCACCATATTCATCACTTTCAGAAATGCAAGAAATGAATTTTAGGCTACATATTACTTTTTTTTCTCTATATTTTTGCAATAAAGTAACTTTTTGTTATCTAGAAATCCACAAACAGTTTGTTAAAAACTGCTTCAAGCAGTAACAAAAAGAACCCAATCTATCGTGAAATAGTTAGGACTTTTGTTCTGCTACTTGACTTGAAATTAGCGCGGAAATCAGATGAAGATATAGAGGCAGCAGTCGAACATTTAACAGCTGCATCCAACAAGCTGCGTGGAAATCAACTCCCACCCTCATCAGACAAAAAAGGACAAGCGTTACGCACAATATCCAAGCTAAGATCAAAGAAAAGCGCCTCGCAAGGAAAAAGTGGCAACAAACCCGTCACCCCTACGACAAAAAACGATTGAATGTACTCACCAATGTACCTCAAAATTGAACACAACAGACAAGTTCAACAATATCTCAGTAATATTGATGCAACAGCTGTAACTGATTACTCCCTTTGGAAAGCTGCTAGTAAGCTAAAAAGGCCGATTCTCTCCAATTCTACTATACGAATGGAAAATAACGAATGGGCGAAAAGTGACGCAGAGAAAGCAAATACTTTTGTACGCCACCTAAAATCAGTATTCACCCTACATGATATTGAGCCCTCACTAAGCACAACAACAGGAGTGGAAAATACTCTGAATCATCCCTATCAAATGGAACTCCCCATAAAAAGATTCGCAATATCGGAGGTAAAAACCGTAATAGCGAAACTCAACCCAAAGAAAGCTCCTGGGTACGATATCATTAATGGCAATGTACTAAAACACATACCTTACGAAAGCATAAAATTTCTCACCCAACTGTTTAATGCAGTACTAATAACTGGATCCATACCATACCTAGCTGTACCTACTTTACACGTATGACCTCCCAATAGCAGAAGGAGTCACTATCGGAACTTTTGCCGATTACATTGCCGTAATGGCTGCAGACCTCAACCCTCACGTGGCCACACTCAAGCTTCAAAGAAGTTTAAATAAAATTACCCATCTAGTTAACAAAAAGTTACTTTATTGCAAAACTATAGAGCAAAATTAATTTCTTGCATTCACATCTTCATAATTTCCCTGCAAGCTTTGGTGCTGAAAGTAATGAACATGGTGAGAGATTTCATCAGGACTTAATAGTTTTTGAAAGGCGATATCAATTATCTAGGTATGAGCATATGCTGGGAGATTATTTTTTGGACAAGCATAGGTTTAATAAATCCAGAAAATCAAGAGTTGTCAAAGGTACTTATTCACATCACTCATTATCTATCCTCTCCTTAAAATCGCGAAATACAGATATTTGTTTATTCAATTACATAATTTGTTTTTCCTATTAATCGCTGTTTTGTGAGACATTCTGCACTTCAAAACACATACATAAGTAATAAATGGAATTAAATAATGTTGAGTATTACTCCTTAATAAAGTTTTATGAATAAATCAAATTTTTGTTGTTGAAATTTTACGCTTCCGGAAAATTTTTGGTTAAGGGCTTTCAATAAAAATAGATAAATATAAATAATGGTACATCCGATTATTGCAATGTTAGTCTTAAAATGTTCACAATTAAATTCTCTATAGCAAGGGTGCTCAATTTTCAATTTCTTATGGAAAGGCGAAGCTTTGAATATTTTTATATTCAAAGGGCAAATTTATATCGTGCCTATCTCTGGGGGGAAAACAGAAACAAATGTGATTCAAGGGGATAGGGCATGAGCATCTATGCTCTATAGCAATTATCGGCACGGCCTGGCTCACTGAGCTGGTGCTGAGAACAAGCTTCTCACAGGTATTTAATACGTGAGTTTCATGCGAGCACAATAATTAAAACCGAACAAAGTGCTTAGTATCATTCCGTTTGCCATTCTAGCAGGTCGATGGTAGCCATGGGTAATGGCGCAATTTTTTTGGCGCTGATACAATAACTCCAGCGCCAACTCACGGTACTAGCGCAAATTGAGTTGGCGCAATATTGAGTTGGCGCTATATTGGGTTGGCGCATTTCCCAAATCGGAGTTAGCGCAATAACGCCAGGGTTGGTGTTAGCGCAATTGCGCTGCGCAGCGCAGTGTTACCCATGCCTAGTCGATGGCGGATCAAGAAATGCGTGTATGTTTCCTACATACGTATATATGTTTGTTTGTAGCAGAGACCAACATAACTGTTAAGTTTTTTCTAAGTGTCCTAAAATAACAGTTTCATGTAAACACAAAAGCATAACAGTTGAGCAACGCCGATAACACTTATTGTTTACAGACTAGCTGTTTCCGTCAGTGGGAAACCTTTATTTTCAATTTTTTTCCGTCACTGTTGGACAGTGACGGTTATCATTGAGCAGCGAAAAATTTCTGTCGCGAAAGGACGGATATTTCGGGCAGAGAAAAAATAAGTCTTTTGTGCATGTATGTGTCGTGCGCACGTACATGTGCCACTCCGTTGAGGATGAACATATGAAATGCATATGTACATACATATGTGTGTTTGTAATTATACTAAATGGAACGCCGGTATGCCTGCGATCTGCTGGAATGGAAAGCAGGTATTGCAATTTTCCATGTTTATTATACATTATTGAATCTTTTGTTTAACATTTTTTTGCATATACATATGTACACATGTAACGACGTCTTTTTATAGATTAGGTAGTCGCCTTTTATTTAATTTTAAGTGAGAGGCTATACAATCTTAATACCAAAACAATATATTCGTTATTTTTAATAAAGCCGAACTCTAAGTATTAAAAATAATAATATAAAATAGTTATGGACATAGGTATGTACCTGCGTACTACTAAGATTAACTATGATATGTTAATATGTATGTTAGTACATACATATGTGTGCATGTATAAGCATGTATAAGAATTGCAGAAATATGCAAAGCCGACGGCAAATGAACTGGTGCCTCTTTGATATATTTTAATACATATATTATGTAGGTATGTATTAACTAAATAATTCAAAATAAAATTCCTGTCCATACCAGCTAAGTTACAAAATTGGTTATTTTAAATACAGTCATACTACGAATACAAATTTTCTTCCATTTGCACACATGCGTATGCGCACGAACGTACATGCATACATATCTACATATGCAAACATATTTTTCAGCAACACTTTTCTTTATCCCTCTGTTTTTAACTGTTATCAAAGGACGGAAAAAAATAAAAGTCTCATTGAAACCGTCACTTGCTGAGGGATATTTTTGAGTGTTGAAAAATAACTCTTAAAGGGCAACAGAAAAAAGATCGTTGAGAGAGGTTGCCCACGGAGAGAAACACTTTGAGTGAAAGAGTTTTCTGTTTCAGTCAGTGGGAAACACTTTGCGCTCACTATTTTTGTGTTTCCGTCAGACTGAAATGGAATGAAAATAAGTGTTAACTGTTAAAGTTGGTCTCTGGTTTGTAGGTATTTAAGCACATATGCGTGTTTTCATACGTACGCCCGCACATCATTGGACAAACGTCTGTTGTCAACAACAATCTGACATCAACTGATCGAATGCTAGCGGCTGCCGACATTGCCCGACAACGCTCTCTCACTAATACACATGCAACTAATAATTTCTTTGCATGTATTGGAATGCCGATAACTGCTCTATAGGATAGGCTAACTTTTTGTCCCCCATACAATTTTTCTGATTTTAAGACAGTCGAATCTGAAATTTCTTTAAAAAAAAATTTATTTTTTTTCCCAATTTTGTTCGTTCTTTTTGCCATTGTAACCAAACTACTTGCCCAATTTTTGAGTGTGACGGCAAAAAATGTTAGTTGAAGCTCCCTCTACCAAATCTTCCTAGATGTTAAATCGCCACGATGTCTAATAAAACTTTTTGATACACTTATGTGACGCAATGTCTTGCATATATTTTGCGTTTTCTACATTTTTACCGATATCTCAAAAACTGGATCTGCCACAAAAAAATGGAGATGATATTCGGAATCAGCGTAAAATTTCGCTTTAGAAAAGTATTTCAATTTGTATACTATTAGAAGCGAAAGGATGTCGTCCTTTCAACGACATAAAACCCGCGTTGAAGGGGCTAAATTGAAAAAAAAAAAAGTGGGGCAATATATGCCTTAATCTACGGAGGAGTTTTTGGCCCGTAATTCCAGATTTTGAGGGTGTATTGGAAATTTTGAGTACGCAGTTTTTGTATATTTGGTAAGACCTACAATGATATGCGAACTTCGAAAAAGGTACTACAAAAATGTTATTATCTTATCTGTAATAACTATGATACTACGTACTTATGTATTCCTCCCGTAACTTTTGTAGTTTTCATCTGATTTTAGTTGTTTATTTTGAAGATAGCGAAATGGTAGTAAACTAATTGGAAACATAACGTTGCATGTGATTAAGATAAAACAAGCTATTAACTATATTTTAGGTATTTTTATATTTCGCCGGATTGGCACAGTCACTAAATCTTATCCGATCATCACTAAATTTTATATTTTAAGTATTTAGCTAAGAAGGAAACTCTAAGCCCGGCGGTTTAAAATTTATTTTCAAGGGTCGGTCTAATGTACATACATACATATGTATTTAAATGATATCATACCATACACAGAAAAAAGGCAAACAAAATAAAGTTTATGGCTTACTGTAAGTAAATTAAAAAATTACAAATTCTTCTTCTAGTTTGAAACGAGTTCTTAAATACGGCGGAGGATGTAGGTACGGCGAAATATTGGACCATATTAATAAAATCCAAGCAAATGCTTTTACTCAAATTTCCGAAATTTTACATCAATATGTATGAACCAAATTTAAAAATTTGAGTAAAAGGTCTGAAATCTTAAGCAAAAACAAATGCTTGGCTTTTATTAATATGACCCATTGTATTGGAAAGTTAAATGCACTCACATATATATGTACATAGATACTTACATATATGTACATACATATATACAAATGTTCACTCTAAGAAATTTTTTTTTTATTTTTACCCGTTAAATAGTATCTAGGTTATTTGTTTCCTACTTTATTAATCGCGAAATTTCTACTTAAAAATTTTGCAACGTATCTTTCTGTCAACGCAAATTTTCAGTCAAAAATGTTTAAACAAATGCAAATGTTTAACAAATTCTACTGCTTGATGTATGTATATTTTCACCGAGAGTGTGTATTTTCACATGCAATGTTTAATTTCGCCGATTAAAGCGTGAAAATAATTTTTTTCCACATCAATATGAGTATATTAGAACAATACATTCATTTTGTTGCAAACTTGCTTGGACCAAGTAAAAATAAACCAAAATATACACCAATGTTAATTGTATTTTTAAACAATTTTTTTAGAGTGTATGTTTAGCTATGTATATCGCACCTTCGAATTTATGATTCCTCTAATTTTTCTGAATAAAAGACATGGGTCCAGATGAGTTTTGATATTCCCGAAATAGATTTTTATAGATCAGGTAGGATTTTAGAAAATCTTAAACGCAAATCAAAATAGAGGAACAGGTCATTCACGGAATTCGGCCAGATGCTGAATCCATATACATACCTCTTACTGTATACTAGTATCGCCGGTGGTCGAAATTCGACCATGCAATTTATTTTTTCAACTTTGTATTGGTACAAAAATTATTCCTTTTCGCGGAGATAAGCAACACTTTCCAAATTCCAGTTGTACCGCCACACTGATTTGCCCTTTTGATCACGTTCCGACGCGAAATCATGGTCAAAATCAAGGTAGACCTAGGAAGGTAGGCCCGGTGGTGAGCGCTTTTAAATTAAAGCGACTCTTCAACTGTGTGTACGATATTTGTAAACACGTTTACGATATCTATTTATCTTAACTAAAAACTTTATTTATTAATTATAAAGAAATTAAATAATTTATAGAAAAAATTATATGCCTATGCACTGCTCCTGACTCATACGAACACATCCATATCAATTTTATGTGGATATGAGTATGTTAAATGTGCAAAACAGCCTGGCAATTGTTTGTATGGGAAAAATGTTAGCCTATTAATATATAGATAGTGGGCACATTTGCCAACGAAGCAAAAACGAAGTAAATCAAAAATGGTACAAAACTAAAAACTTTATTTATTAATTATAAAGAAATTAAATAATTTATAGAAAAAATTATATGCCTATGCACTGCTCCTGACTCATACGAACACATCCATATCAATTTTATGTGGATATGAGTATGTTAAATGTGCAAAACAGCCTGGCAATTGTTTGTATGGGAAAAATGTTAGCCTATTAATATATAGATAGTGGGCACATTTGCCAACGAAGCAAAAACGAAGTAAATCAAAAATGGTACAAAACTAAAAACTTTATTTATTAATTATAAAGAAATTAAATAATTTATAGAAAAAATTATATGCCTATGCACTGCTCCTGACTCATACGAACACATCCATATCAATTTTATGTGGATATGAGTATGTTAAATGTGCAAAACAGCCTGGCAATTGTTTGTATGGGAAAAATGTTAGCCTATTAATATATAGATAGTGGGCACATTTGCCAACGAAGCAAAAACGAAGTAAATCAAAAATGGTACAAAACTAAAAACTTTATTTATTAATTATAAAGAAATTAAATAATTTATAGAAAAAATTATATGCCTATGCACTGCTCCTGACTCATACGAACACATCCATATCAATTTTATGTGGATATGAGTATGTTAAATGTGCAAAACAGCCTGGCAATTGTTTGTATGGGAAAAATGTTAGCCTATTAATATATAGATACATACGTTATCTCGCTTTTCTTTTCTAATTCTAAAAGTTATTTGATTTAATTATAGTAACAATATTTTAGAACTAGAATTCACCGGTAACTGAAAACTAGTATAGCCGCCAAAATGTTGTATTTTTTTAATTTTTTGAGATAACATACCGTGATAATTTTAAATTCTGTATAAAATCTCTGACAATTGACACACTTCATGCAAATGGCGCGATGGAACACTGGCTAACGCGTGTGACAATCAACCTGGCGAGTGCGGGTTGGAATCCTGTCGGTGTCGAGGCGGATGATAATTTTTTTTTAAATTATTTTTTTAACTAACATTTTTTTATTTATTTATTTAATAAAAATTTACAAAAATATTTAAAGTCATGAAATAAAAAAAAATTAAAATAAGCCTGAGGGGTCGGAAAAGCATAATTAGGGGAACATGTAAATTAAGATGCAAATAGAAAACTCTTTATATAAAACGCTTCACTAAACATCTGTGAATTGCAGAAATATACAAAGCCGACGGCAATTAAACGAACGAAAAATTTTCATAGAATTTTTGTCACTTCGAAATTGCATACAAATCAAAGTGTGTCTTATAATGATCACTCAATTCACTCCTTCTGAACTGGTGAGGGCCTAACTACAATTAATCTAGTTCATTTTTGACACCTTTTCGCTAGTTCGGAACTAGAAATTTTGCTCACTAGTTATTGAGTTCCCTGCAGGGTATACAGTACGTATGGAGATATACATACATGCATATGTATGTATAAATACCATTTTCAGTGACCACTATAACTCATCATTCATTTCAAATGGAATGTAAAACAGATAAACAGCAGCAACAAAACAATTATTCTCCTAACTCATTATAATTACTTTAAACTCATTTTATTGTTAAAGACTTCAATAAAATACGAGGGTTGCTGCAAAAGTTCGCGGAAAATGTAAAGAAAAATTACGTTTTGTGAATCGCTTTATTGCTTCTCAAAATATTCTCCTTTAAGATCCACCTTTGGATGTGATGAAACCAATCTTCAAAGCACTCTGAGCGAGGCACCACGAAACAAGTTATTTAAATGCTTCAACGGCCTCTGCAGGCGATGAAAAACGCTCGCCACGCATTTTATTTTTGATGTGTAGAAATAAGAAAAAGTCATTGGGCGATAAATCAGGCGAATATGGGAGATTAGTGATTAATTGGATGTTGTTACTGGTCAAAAACTCTACAGTTCGTCGCGCTGTGTTAGCGCTTGCATTGGCATGATGATTAATGATTCGCCGGTTTATGTTGTTCTTTCTGATTTCAGCGATAACTTCGCTCTAACAAAAATTAAGTATAACAATCGACATGAACTCTAATGCAACAGTTGCCCATCACCAATTTTTCCGAAGAAACAAGCAATCCTTCTTTTCGAAACGCTTCGTTAATGCACCACTGTTGTAGATTTAGGTTCATTTTGGAACACCTATAGTCGATTGCTATTTAGTTTCAGGCTCACATGAATATATCTATCTCGGATTCGTCACCTTACGATGTTGCATACCGAATTTGAACGAAATCCTTTGAATGTCCCTGGCATTCCCTTGCACCAATTTGCACGTGTCTGCTTTTTTTTTTTTTTTTTTTTTCAAATTGTGTGGGATCCAACGACTGCAAAGCTTCCCGGCATGCAAATTATCGTGCAAAATCGTATTTCGCCAAAAGGCTGATCTGAAAAAATAATTTCACGCGGACCATAAGATGGTTATCAAACGTTGTACATTGGCTGATTTTAGCTAATTAGGCGACCATAATTGAAATTCAGAAAGTTTGCATAACTATAAAAAAAAACCTTCCCACAGCTTAATAATAGACCGGGGAATAATAATACAACTCCCTCCTGTCGATCCCATACGTTGCGTTAGCCGTCTGGTAGTCGAAACTTAGTTATTTCTGAAACGTACGTTATAATTTTTTTTAACATCTGTAAAATTGATTGTTTTAACGTGAATATTTTGAGTTTTAAGACAATTGAATTGAATTGGCATATATTGACCTATAACTTTTCTTCTGGTTAATCCATGAAAAAGATGTTGATGCCATTGAAAAGTGGACGGTTTGCCGCTTCTAGCGATGTTTACATTTATTATTTTATTTTTAGAAATAAAAAATATATATATATATATAAAATATACGATAAAAATATACCTATTTACATATACCTACTTGTGATAATAAAAAACTCTATGTCTAACAATTCTACTCCCAGTCTATTAGATAATAATTTAATGCTAATAAAGTTTATTTATCACTGAAAAATTTCAACAAATTTTTGTTACAGAAATAAAATTCTACTTTTCTAAAGGATTTCGGTGCACTGAATCCGAATCTGAAGTCAGATTTTCGGTAATACGTCCAGTCTTTGAGATATTCATGCCCAAAGAATCGAAAAACAAGTTTTTTGGCTATATTCACTCCACAATATCTTTTAGATGACTTACTAATTTTAAAAATTGATTAAAGCTATTGAAAGTTTGGCCATTTCTCTTGAAAACAAGGTTTTAATTTTTCGGAGTATAATAAAGTCGACCAGTGTTACTGTTAACCTCTGACCCATTTTTAAGCAGTATTTTCAATTTTCCAAAGAAATCAAGGAAATATCATAAAAAGGGGTTAAGAATTTTAAAGCTAGATTTTGTTTTGAAGATTTTTTAGTGTGCAGTTTTGGAGCTCATTCAATTTCAATATTATAATTTCCAATTTTCAACTCTAAAAATTTTCATTGGTTATAAGAGATTTTAAATCGGTACGGTCTCAATACTTAATTTTTATATATATATTTGTAAGGAAGAAATGGCAAACACTCCAGAAAAAAATTCCCCAAAACAAAGGAATTTTTCAGAGTATTGAGGGTTGCACTTTTTACATTCTAATTAAATAAGTTACATAACATTACTCTTAAAAATCTCCTCAAAATCTTCTATAAATTCTGGCTTAAACTTTGAAATTTTTAACACATTTTTAGAAATTTCTACGATTTTTCGAAATTTTTTCAGAAGCTTTAAAATACTACTTAAAACGATTTCTATCGAAAAATTTTCTGTATTTTAATCGAAATTAAGAAATGAATTTTCGCCAGAATTTTTTAATTTATTTGAATGATTTCTCTTTTGAGTCACTATATATATTTTTAACTAAAATCGACTTTTAATACAAATTATTAAAATTTTGCACTAAACAACCAATTTTGAATAGATGTAGACAATAAAATATTTTTGGCCGCATATAATTTGAAAATGTACCTATGTGCGTTGGTCTTCCATACTTGAATTTTATGAACCATTTCTAAACAATAGTTTTGGACGGTGCTTCATCCCCAAATAACGAATTAAGTTTTTCACACATTGGTAACACCGCACACATTGGTAACCGTATCGAAAATCATAAAAAATCATCACTCGACAGTCAAGATTCGAAATTTCCATTTTTCACGCAATTACTACTCTCGTTAAATGTTTTTGAAATGAAACCGAGTACTTTGAAATCGAACCGTCAACTGAATTATAGGTAAAAGGCGTTTTACGAATATGACAATCGCAGAACTGCCAATACAGGAAGTATTTGAACTTTTGCGGTGACCCTCGTACACATTTATCACATTTTGTAAAATTATAATCAAGGTGAACCACCAGTATCATTTAACCCTTTCGCTACCGCACTACAAGCGAGGTACGCAACAAACACTAAGGTTAGCTGTCGATTAGACAATGACTAAAGAACTAGCACTTTTCTCAAATCTCTAACGTTAGGGGACGACCCGAGAAGCAGTGGAGAATCACGGCGTCTTAAACAAAAAGGGACATATGTACATATATATCGTCGCTGCAAATACAAAAACGATATGCGAATTAAAAAAAATATTTGTATTGCATGTTTTACTAACCCAATCCTTTGCGCAACAAATGCAGTTTTCTTACATCTCTTTTGGTTTGGAAGTTATCAGCGTATGATTTGAAAAATTGGGTTTACCACATTATCCCCAAAATCAAAATTCCCAAATCAAAATCCCCATATTCTGGGTGAAATACATTAAAATTAGGTTAGAAATCGCCATTGGGCATTATTTCTCAAATTGAAACTCACAAGAAATTTTATGCATTGTGATTTCACAAATATTTAATACATATGTCTGTAGGTAAATTCGAGGCAATGAAGTGCATCTCAATAAATTTTGATTACATATTTACATACATATGTATGTACATACATAACATAAATTACAAGCTTCGTCGTTTGTCAAATAACCACGAGGAATTTAAATTACGGTGTATTACATTCAGGACATTGAGGAACATACACATTTAGAGAAAATATAATTTTAATTACGAGGAGAAATATTTTGTGCTAAAAATAAAAAAATCAGAATTAAAATCGGATGAGTCGTTTTCCAAATATTGACTGATTTATTCCCCAAAACGTAGACTTATGGTGTTTAAACAAATGTTGTGTAAGATTTTTTACTAATGCCTATATGACACTACGTTTTTCTCTGGTATTTTTGGTTTGGAAAACCCACCGAAAGTCAAAATACAAAAACAATTCTCCTGTAGGTTGAAAAGAGACAAATACTCCCTCAAAACCAATTTGATTGACATTAAACTTCAAACTAAATGAAATTAATATTTATTTCAAAAATTATTTTTTTTGGAAATTTGAATTTAAATTACTGAAATTAAAATGTTATGAAACCCAAAGGGAAGGATAGCTGTGTATTCCATGTTATAAAGGGAAGCCAGTACGCAATATAATTTTTCTTCCGGACTTCTTCTTTACCCTTATACCCTATGCACACTGCATTTGAAATTACGTTGATTAGCCGAAATCACGCGTATTCACACACGTTTTTGAGTAATTTCATTTAGTCGTGTTTCAGTTACGCTGTTCCTGCGCCAAATAAAATTTTTTACATGGTCAACTTAAATGAAAATATCATTAATAAAATACTCCAACCAAATTAAATTTTTTATAATTAAAGAATCGCTAATGCAATATACAATGAGAATATATCCAAGAAACCGTCGTGAACAAATTTAATAGCCGTCTTTTTATTTTAGCGCAGATGTATATGCGCTAAAATAAAACACAGCTAATGTGAAATATTAGCGATGGGTAAAGATGTTTTCGATTATAATCGATAAAATTTAGAGAAGAGACCGATTCCAGAGTAATTTCGTGAGTTATTTAGCCGAAATGCGCATTTCAACGGTAATTTCAGCTGGCATTTTTGTATGGCGAAACAACGTTATTTAAGGGTAATTAACGCCGAAACAACGATTTTTGCCTAAATTACCCTTAAATCATGCCAATGTGCAGAGGCTATTACGGCCAAAGCAGAAGCTTACTAGAGGCAAATTTAAAATTTGTATTTCCATACAATTTTTATTTTAAATATAATTTATTTTGTAGTTGTTAAACTGAAACAATTGTTAGAAAAAACGGCCGAATGCCAAAAAACCTACCGAAATACAAGCTGGCTCGTTGGTTTTTAATCGGCTAGATGGTATTTTGTTTGGTTTTTTTCAATATAGCTTGCTCGCTTGCACCAACGCAAAACTGTATTTGACCATCTCCTTCACACAAAAAACCTGGTAGAATACCAGCTGTCATGGGCTTAAGAAGAATTAGTCGAATCATATTTTAGATTGCAGAATATAGCTTTGTTGTCAATCGCCCTGGCTTAATGTATGTACATACATACATACCAAAGCTGTAAAAAGCTGCAATTAGATTGTATTGCAATCATAAGAAGTGTATATTATTGTAAGCAGCTTTGATTGTAAATCATCTTGCTAGTAAATTTTTTGATTGTAGAAATAAAAATTTCAAAAGCTTAGAAGTATGTATGTTATTGCAATAGACCTTCACTATGAATCATTTTGATTTGAAATAAACTTTCATTGTAAAAAATTACAATAGCAATAATTGTATTGTAATCAATTTTTATCGTAAATCATCTTGATTGAAAATTGTTTGATTGTAAGACTTGCAATAGCAATAATTTTCCGGTCATAACTTTATACACATGCATTGGAACTGATGAAAGGCAGGCGCCTGGGTAATTGAGTGTTTCGGCTAAAAAATAAATAAAAAGAACATGCAAGCGCATATATATAGTTTGCGAGCATCATCGCCAATTTAAAAAATTTTTTTTAACTCTCAAGTGCTTCTGCGCACACGGCATGTCCATTCGGCGTCATTTTACAAATGATTTTGTCATAACATGAAGTGCCAACGCATATGAAAAAATGTTTTTTAGACGAGATAATGGTAGACTACCATTACCAAATTTCTTTCTTGTGGAGTTTCGTTGTAACAGAATATAATTTCCATCGTGTTCACACGGTTTCAGCGTTGCTGTTTTCAATTCTTGAGATTACCAAAAAAATATTCAAATTACCCAAAGTTACCCAAAATTCCCCACACAAATTTTCATATTATGCTACCCGACAAAAATTTTGGTATCCTCGACATTTATACCAGGGCTGCTCACCTCATAGGCACTCAAAGCACCATTGTTTTTGTTTTGTTCCGAATTATAGGCACAGATACATATTTTCACTTCAAATATGAAAATAAAATTTTCTTTGCACTCCCATAACTACTCAGATATAAAAAAATTTTATATGTATGTGCTTATGATTCATATTGAATGTGCAGAGCAAAGGCACTTTGTATAGGAGCTCGAGCACTGCCGTAAGAAATCTAAATTTACAATAGCAAATGTGTAATGAAAAAAAATTCAAAAAATGAAAGCACTGTAAAAAATTTGTACTCAAAAAATTTTCATTTAAAAAATAAAAAAAATTTTATTTATGTGATACTACCATTTGAAAATAAATTCTAAAATAATATTTTATTGGAATTCATAAAAAAATTTAAATGAGCAAAAAAAATTTTTCAGTGCATATACAAAATTTGTAGATGTATTGAGTTTTGTACTTTCAATACGAGAGCGATGAGCAGGCCTGTTTTATACATTTATTTAACTTATTTCTTACATGAAAACAAATCTTTTGTCCGCCTTAACTCCGTCACTTTAAAGTCGATTTTAATTATTTTAGAAAGGTTAGAAAGAGTATTTAATCCTCTCAAAATGAAATAACATAAAAGCCGAGACGGTAATGGTGGAGATATTGGCAGATTAGTAATCCTGCTTTTTTTCTTAGCTCAAAAACTGAAATACCAAAAATCTCGAAAACAGTTCGTCAGAAACACATTTGTTTGTTTTGTTTTTTTTTTTAAAGAAAATTATGCAAAGTTGTGTGTTAACGCGTATTTTGTACAAATCATAATCTGATAACTTCTAAACCAAAAGAGGTATAATAATAATAATACAATGGCGCTATTATAACTCTGACGAGTTTTATGGCCGAGCTTCTCTCCCAATTCGAGGCGTGCTCCTTTTGTTTTTCCTACTAATTGGGTGGACCTACTGTTTTATGCCGACTCCGAAAGGCGAATGCATTTTTTGTGAGAAGCTTTTTCATGGCAGAAATACTCTCGGAGGGTATGCCGTGCCGCCCACTGCCAAGAGGTGACCGCTGCTCTTGAAAAACCCAATAATTGGATTTTTACTAATTAGAAAAATTGTTTTGGTGTTTTGCTCGGACCGTGGTTTGAACCCGAGTACTCTGGCACAGCAGGCAGGTAGAGTGCTCTACCCACTGCACTACAGCGAGGTATAAAAACCACCAAAAGAGGTATAAAAAACTGAAAATCCAGAAAAGTGCGCAATGGATACGGTTAATAAATTAAATAATTATAAAATATTAAATAGAAAAAAAATTAAAAATCACATAACCGTTTTTGTGAGCGCAGCCACGATACATATCGCCGATTTGGGATCGCCTAAAAGTGCATCTACTTATACACCGAATTTTAAGTTGATATATACGAGCTTTAATGTGAACTACACATTTCGTGGTTTGATTAGGCCTTTTTAAAAACCTTAATTTAAAATTCAACACATCCCTTTTTAAATCGTTTCACCTAAACTAAATAGCAAATAGCAAATAGTGGTCGCTGTGGTGCAGTGGGTAGAGTGCTCGCCTGCTATGCCAGAGGTCTCGGGTTCAAACCACGGTCCGAGCAAAACACCAAAACAATTTTTCTAATTAGTAAAAATCCAATTATTGGGTTTTTTAAGAGCAGCGGTCACCTCTCGGCAGTGGACGGCATACCCTCCGAGTGTATTTCTGCCATGAAAAAGCTTCTCACAAAAAATGCATTCGCCGTTCGGAGCCGGCATAAAACTGTAGGTCCACCCAATTAGTAGGAAAAAAAAAAGGAGCACACTTCGAATTGGGAGAGAAGCTCGGCCATAAAACTCGTCAGAGTTATAATAGCGCCATTGTATTATTATTATAAAATAGCAAATCACAATCTACGAAGATTTTCGCATCATATGTAATTTGTATCACTATATTTTCAATAATTCGGCCAATTTTCGAATCTCGAACGTTTAACACTATTTTCAAAAATCTCGCACCGAAATGAAATGTAATTTTTTTTTAATGTATGTAATGTAGTGAAACTGTATTGTCAATATTGTGTGGCAGACATGGCAATTACAAAATTTTTCAATTAGAATTACTTGTAATTGAGAAATTGTATTAGCTTAGGAATGCGCAATCAGCCAAAAAATTAAACTAATTCAATAGAAAACAAGAGACAAACCAGACGACAGGAACTGCAGTCTTCAATTACATGTAATTAAACACTACTCGGTTACAGTTTATTTTCAATTACAATTACAAAAATTTAATAGGAAATTTTTCCATTGCAATTACTTCTAACTGTAATTGAAAAATATCAAATACAATTACAAATAATTGTAATTGTGGTGTGCAATCAATTACAAAATGTAACTGAGTGTGCCTATGTCTGTTATGAGGGTTGGCACTGCTAAGAATTTCAAATATTGAACAGTTCTACAGGTAAGATACTCCGTTATTGATATGAACACTTTGAGTAGTATGGATTAGGTGATAGTGGCTGTCAATCGATAATCAAGTTACATTACTTGCGATGTTATACCTACTATGACTTCGAAATTTATATTCCATATCTACATACGCGAAAGGTAAAGCCGCATTCACACCAGATGATTTTCTCTTTATTCAGCATAGTCTGTAACACTCCTACCGAACATTCACCCTTTTTAACACGCTTTTATTAGCTTCACCTGTATGTATGTATG
This sequence comes from Urophora cardui, assembly GCA_960531455.1. Taxonomy (NCBI): domain Eukaryota; kingdom Metazoa; phylum Arthropoda; class Insecta; order Diptera; family Tephritidae; genus Urophora; species Urophora cardui. The sequence continues at coordinate 57,493,484 of OY482674.1, read as the reverse complement.
TATGTATGTATGTATGTATGTATGTATGTAACTTCATCCCATCCTAAAAACTAAATATTATATCTTTCAAACATTCACTTTTTTGTGTTCTCGCTATTATTTCTATTCTCCTCCGGATTCGAAACATGACATCAACAGCCCAACGGCATCATATAGTAGGACATTCAACATTATATTTTATGCTTCATTGCGGCTTTTATGTTACCTTTCTTCAAAATAGCCTCTATGAATTTCAATTCACTCCCGTATACAAGCCAATAAGTAACAAGCTTGCAGGGTACGGAAAAACTCACTCACGAACGCTCAAAATTACATTCTTCTCAAATCACAAACAAATGTTCAAAGAAAAACGTATAACCACTCAAATAGCGAGCGAACTAACGCACAACAGCCAGCGATCGCTCATAGCGATGGCGATAAACTCAATGCATAAATTCACTCAAAAATAAAGCTTGAAGCTTTCTGTTTTTGGGTTTGTTGTATTTGCAATGAAATCAAACGCATGTACAATGTACATACATACGTATGCAGAGCAAGAACTGGTTTTATGTTTTGTGTAACAAGCTTTCTGTTTTGTCGTTGCTGTGTTTGCAATAAAAACAATCGCATGTACATACATATGTACTCTGAAAAAAATACCCGTAGTTAAACCAACAACTTTCGGTTGTTGAATCTCCGTCTTTGATTCAACAGCAAAAGTATTTGTTTTTACAGCAAAGTTTTTGATCCAACAATTTATTCAAAAACGGGCGTTGTTGATTCAAAAACTTGCTTGCCTTTAAAAAATTTTTTGTGAGAAAATATTTTTTTGTGAGAAAAGCAACAAAAAAAATAATGATGGAGAGAAGATGAAGAGAAAAATCCAAAAAAAGGTTTATTTTTGCAACAATTTTCTCCCCGTAGTTGATTTAAAGGCAAAAGTATTTGAACCAACAATTTCCGTTGTAAACAAAACTAATGAGAACAAATTTTTTTAAATTTTATTTTTACAAAGTTTCAAATAATTCATGGATTCCTTTTTAGGAAATGGAAGTATAAATAGGTTACTACAATTCAATATAATGTTGAATGTTGCACTATGTGATGATTGGATAGAATTTCAGGTTGATGTCATGGTTCGAATCCGGAGGAGAACATAAAATAAAGAAGAACAAGTAAGGAAGCCTAAGTTCGAGTGCAATCGAACATTAGATACTCAGCTGTATGCTTTCATTGTTTGTTTGCGTTTGTTCGATATAGGGTGTATTTTATATGAAACGAGTGCTGCATAAACAGGGCGCAGCCACGCCCATTTTCAAAATTTATATCAATCATCCAAATAAGCATACAAATATTATTGTTAGTGCAAAATTTCATCCCTCTATGACTTTTAGTTACAAAGACTTCACGTTACAAATTCCAAAAGGGTGTTCCAGAAATATCTTTGTTAAAAAGTAGGCGTGGTCATAAACCGATTTCAATACATTTTTGCGTGTCTATTAACACATGTTATAAAAGTGTATAAACCAAGTTTCGTCATAATATCTCAATTATTTGTCGAGTTAAAGGCTAAGAAATCTCATATATCCCTTTGTCTAAAAAGAGGCGGTGCCACGCCCATTTTCCAAACTTTTTTATTTTTTGTTTCCGGTCTATTGTAAAACTCATGTCACAAAATTTCAATGAATTATCTTTATATTTCACATAGATATCGCTTAAAATGGTTTTATTAGGTCACTTTATAATACACATATATAAAAGTGGGCGCGGTCGTCAACCGATTTTGGTAATTTTTCGTCCACACATTTGGCTAAGTAAATATATCACGCGTACCAGATTTCATCGATATATCTTTAACGGTTTCTGAGTTATGGCTTATTAAACTTTCAATATTCGCTCCTTAATAAGTGGGCGTGGCACCGCCCATTTTCCAAAATTTTTGTAGTTTTTGTTTTATGTCCATAGTTGGACTCCTGCCACAAAATCTCAGTGATTGATCTTTATATTTGACAGAGATATCGCTTAAAATGTTTTTATTAGGCCCCCTTATATTTCCTATATATAAAAGTGGGCGTGGCCGTCAACCGATTTTGATAATTTTTCGCCAAAACATTTGACTAAGTAATTATATTACGCGTACCGAATTTCATCGATATATCTTCAACGGTTTCTGAGTTATGACTCATAAAACTTTCAATGTCTGCCCCTTAATAAGTGGGCGTGGCACCGCCCATATTCCAAAATTTTTGTGTTTTTTGTTTTATGTCCATAGTTGGACTCATGCGACAAAATTTCAATGATAGATCTTTATATTTGACAGAGATATCGCTTAAAATGGTTTTATTAGGTCACTTTATAATACACATATATAAAAGTGGGCGTGGCCGTAAACCGATTTTGATAATTTTTCGTCAAAACATTTGTCTATGTAAGCAAATTACGCGTACCAAATTTCATCGATATATCTTCAACGGTTTCTGAGTTATGACATATAAAACTTTCAATGTTTGACCCTTAATAAGTGGGCGTGGCACCGCCCATTTTCCAAAACTTCATCAAATTTCTTCATAAGGGCCCGAGCTCAATACGTGGGTAAAATTTTAAAACTCTAGCTATATTAGTGGCTGAGATACCAAATTTCCGATTTTTTCTATATAGGAAAAGTGGGCGTGGTCATGGTCCGATTTCGCCCATTTTCAATACCAACCGTCCCAGTCTCGATACCAACTTGCGTTCCAAATTTCATCAAAATATCTCAATTTTTGCGCGAGTTAGAGTGTTTACAGACGGACGGACGGACGGACGGACGGACAGACGGACGGACGGACGGACGGACGGACGGACGGACGGACGGACGGACATGGCTCAATCGATTTCTCTTTTCACCCTGATCATTTTGATATATATAAGTCTATATCTATCTCGATTATTTCATTCTGTTACAATCCACCGTTATGTGATTAAAACTATAATACTCTGTGTACTAGTACAGCTGAGTATAAAAATCAGAATAAGAAATAAAGATAGCAACCAGTGAATGATAAGAAGGAGAGAAGAAAAGGAGAACAAGCGGAGTCTACATATTTGCAGTTGGGCCCCGGGCGGAGAGAAGATGAAGAGTAAAATGCAAACAAAAATTTATTTTTAGGTGAAAATTTTTTCCAACAATCTCTGTTGTTGATTTAAATCAACAACGCTCGCACCTTTGAAACAACAACGGAGCGTTGTTGGGCACATTTCAACTGCGGAAAGTAGTTGATTTAACAGCGAAAGTCTTTAGATTTACAACGTTTTTTTTTCAGAGTATGCAAAGCAAGAACTGGTTTTGTTTGTAATTCATTTAATAGTAAGTGCTGAATCAACGAAAAGGAACCCTAATTACATTTTTATACAATGTTTTGTAAACGTGAGGTGAAAAAAATTTCTCTAAAAATAAAAAAAAAAAAAAATAAAAAAAAAAAAAAAAAAAATGCGCCACTCGGGACTCGAACCTGAGCTGTTTGGTCCGTAGGCAGCATACCTCACCATTACGCTACAAACGTATTCTGAGCTTTATTGTCTAAATTCGAATTTATTCAATCAGGTTTCTTTTTTTTTGTTCTTTTCAAATGCTTCACCTCAACTTCTCTTCACTTTCTGATTGTAAAATATAACAAAACGTTTGGGAAATTTTGTATTTCCAAACTAGTTTGGAAAACCTTGAATAAAAGGGTTTGGAAAATATTGCATAATAAGCTAGTTTACTTCACTGCATAGTGGGATTTTTGGTAGAAGTTATATATACATATGTATGTAGATCTATTTCGGAGAACACCACATCCCATCAGACTTCTTTTTACTTTTATTCTTGCGTCCGCATAAAACATCCTTTAATGAAAAATTTCACTAAAAAGTCAAAAATAAATAATAGCTTAAAAAACTAAAAAACACGCCTTAATCTTAAAAATCGTACTAAAAATTGAGAAATAATTTAATTAGAAACAAAATGATGAACGAAAATATAAGTATTTAAGGAAAAGCGTGGGGGTGCTCAATAATATTTGAACATGAAAATATTCGATTCGTACAACTAGTACACAAATATACCTAGTTGCGAAATTAAAGATATATGAAATCTCAAAAAAGTTATTAGTAAAAAAACACCGATTTTAATATTTTTTGGCATACTGAGCACCCCACGCTTTTCCTTAAATACTTATATTTTCGTTCATCATTTTGTTTCTAATTAAATTATTTCTCAATTTTTAAGATTAAGGCGTGTTTTTTAGTTTTTTAAGCTATTATTTATTTATTAATAATAATAATAGTGGATACACTGTTTATGACGATTCTCTTATCTCTTTCAATATTTGTAGTTCACTGCCAAAAAATATTAAACATGAATGGGCACACCCACGCACTCATTCGAATTGCTTTAAAAACTTCACTCTGATATTACCTTTTATTAGTTTTAGTCAAAAGAGAATAAATCTCAAATCGCTCAAACACACTGAACCGACGTGTTCGAGCGACTAGCAAGAACTGGTTGAACTGCCCAATGTCTTTACCTTTTTTGTGCTGCGGTGCGTGTTTAGTTTCAGTGGTGCCGTTTTTATCCAGTCGTATTAAATGGGATACCTTTTTAAGCCAAAGATACGGAGATACTTTTTATTTTGGCTTAGAACAAATTTGATACCTTTTTAATCGGCATCAAATAATATTAATAAACTTTTATACCAGGGCTGCTCACCTCATAGGCACTCAAAGCACAATTGTTTTTGTTTTGTTCCGAATCATAGGCACAGATACATATTTTCACTTCAAATATGAAAATAAACTTTTCTTTGCACTCCCATAAGCACTCAGATATAAAAAATTTTATATGTATGTGCCTATAGGCATATATGATTCATATTGGATGTATAGAGCAAAGGCACTTTGTATGGGAGCTCGAGCACTGCCGTAAGAAATCGAAATTTACAATAACAAATGTGTAATGAAAAAAATTCAAAAAATGAAAGCACTGTAAAAAATTTGTATTCAAAAAATTTTCATATAAAAAAAAATGTGTATGTATGTGATACTACCATTTGAAAGTAAAGCTGATTCCACATAGAACTTTGTGTTGCGCTACGTGACACTTTCTGCGTGACAGCTGAGATTAAAATACATGTATCTATATGAGGTTTCTCACATAACAAAAAGTAACGCAACGCCGAAGTTACGTAAAGCACAAAGTTGCCCAAATCTCAACTTTTGGGGGCGTTGAAATTTTTTTTCAGTTTCTCTTTAATTTAAATGTAAATAAACAAATTTACATTTCACACAATTGAAAAATAATTTAATAGATTTTTATTTTCTTATTAACTTTTTTGTAAATAAAACGGAGAATGAGAGATTTTTCAGAAAATAAATATTTTTTGAGTGATGTTGCAGCGTTCAATGTGGCATAGTTTTTCAGTTTTGCGTTATTTGACATAGAAAGCGGCGTAACGCTTTAATTCTAAAATAATATTTTATTGGAATTCATAAAAAAATTTCAATGAGCAAAAAGTTTTTCAGTGCATATAAAAAATTTGTAGATGTATTGAGTTTTGTACTTTCAATACGAGAGCGTTGAGCAGGCCTGTTTTATACCATTACAAAAAAAAAAACTAAAAAAATTTCGAAATGAGAAAAAATTAGAGTTCATGTAAATATTTTGGACTTACACAATTTTCTTCGCTTTTTGGACTTACACAATTTGCGTATCACTGAATAACAACGAGTAGACATAAGACAAGTATCACAGACTTGTTTAGCGTGGTGTGTATTTGATTTTTCTAGCGTTCTACATAAAAATACACTTTCATAAAAGTGGACTTACACAGTTTGCACTCTAAGCTAGCAATATGGTTTGTTAAATTCTTTGAAAATAGCAAAAATGGGTAGATCTTGTAATTTATTATTATTATTATCTATATATTAATAGGCTAACATTTTTTCCATACAAACAATTGCCAGGCTATTTAGCACATTTAACATACTCATATCCACATAAAATTGATATGGATGTGTTCGTATGAGTGAGGAGCATGGCATAGGCATATAATTTTTTCTATAAATTATTTATTTTCTTTATAATTAATAAATAAAGTTTTTAGTTTTGTACCATTTTTGATTTACTCCGTTTTTGCTTCGTTGGCAAATGTGCCCACTATCTATATATTAATAGGCTAACATTTTTCCCATACAAACAATTGCCAGGCTGTTTAGCACATTTAACATACTCATATCCACATAAAATTGATATGGATGTGTTCGTATGAGTCAGGAGCAGTGCATAGGCATATAATTTTTTCTATAAATTATTTAGTTTCTTTATAATTAATAAATAAAATGTTTAGTTAAGATAAATAGATATCGTAAACGTGTTTACAAATATCGTAAACACAGTTGAAGAGTCGCTTTAATTTAAAAGCGCTCACCACCGGGCCTACCTTCCTAGATCTGCCTTGATTTTTACCATGATTTCTCGTCGGACCGTGATCAAAAGGGCAAATCAGTGTTGCGGTACAACTGGAATTTGGAAAGTGTTGCTTATCTCCGCGAAAAGGAATAATTTTTGTACCAATACAAAGTTGAAAAAATAAATTGCATGGTCGAATTTCGACCACCGGCGATACTAGTTCGTATAATTTGACTAACGAAACTTTCTTGAGCATTTCTTACATGTTTTGCAAGCAATAGTCTCATTCGAAATATATATCTGCAGTGTTGCCGCAGCCTCAAAAATGAAATGAAAAATTTTTGGAAAAAGAGAAATTAAAGTTAATAAAATAAGCTGCTTATTACATTTAACAATATAAAAATATAAAGGCAATGGAGTAATATAAAAGTTCTATAAAATTCAATGGGTCAAACTAGCTGGGTGATCTAGTTGCCAGAGCTGGTTCTTGAATTTAATTGTAGTCATTGAATCAGTACTAAAATATTTGTTGCGCTGCCCTCCTTTAGGTCAGAGGGCAGTAATGCCTACTAAAGGTTTGTTAAAATATTGCCTAATATATCTACTCTTTTTTGGTACTTTCAAAGACTTTCACAAAACAAATGTATTTTCCATGGCATTCACATGTTTTTAAAATTTTTAAGAAAATCTTAAAAATGAAAAAGAATAGATTAATATTTGATTTTGATTAAATTGTATCAAATTTATTAATATTATTTGATGTCGATTAAAAAGGTATCAAATTTGTTCTAAGCCAAAATAAAAAGTATATACGTATCTTGGGCTTAAAAACGTATCACATTTCATACGTATATACATAGGTACATATGTATGTATGTATCATTAGAGTGCGTTTAGAATTCAAATGAACGATATTTTACTGTATCGCCCCCTCAATCTGACATGGTCAAAGATATCACACATAAATTTTGTTACCGATTGGTGGCGATTAAGGCGTGGCGCATTGAGCTCAAAATTCAGAAAACCCTATGAAGGGTGAAAAAATCAAAATATTTTTTTTAATTATATTATACCCAAAATTAATACTTCTATACCCAAGGATAACAAATATAAATTTTGGTTCCGATTGATGACGGTTTAGTGGTGTTTTAAGGGGGTCAATATTCAGATTGCCATAGAAGACGTACATTTTTAGTGTCGCATATGGTAATCTGAGCTTTGACCCCCTTGAAACACCAGTAAACCGTCATCAATCGGGACCAAAATTTTTATTTGTTATCATTGGGTATGGAAGTATTAATTTTGGGAATTAAATTAATAAAAAATATATTTTGATTTCTTGACCCTTCATAGAGTTTTCTGATCTTTGACATCAATGCGCCACGCCTTAACCGCCACCAATCGGGACCAAAATTTATGTGTGATATCTTTGACCATGTTGCTACAGATTGAGGGGGCGATACAGTCTTTTTATAAACTTTTAAATTTTTCATACAAATTAAACGCACCCTAATGTATCATTGTATCAAGTACAAACAGAGAACTTATAAAGCCAAAACAAAATTCAACTTCTCGCTTTCAAATCAAACAAGTGGGCATTAGCGCAACTCAACAGCAACAGCTGAGGGTTAAAACCTACCCAACGTAAGTATGTATGTACATTAGATGCGTTTTTTTAGATATTCCCCCCGGCACCGGAATATGAAAATAGAGTGTTTTAGAGCAAGTAAACTGAAAAAAAGTTGACTTTTCCAAAAACTTGATGGAGCTACACCGAAAACCGCGCAAATTCCCAGAATTTCAAGGTATGTTTAGATTTATGTATGAAAAATGTTGGGATTTTGCGCAAGGAAAAAAATTGATATCTAGTAAAACCTAGAATTAACCGCTAAAGCGAATGGCGTACTCAGTTTTTTGGTACACTACCCAGCGAAGGTATTTTCGCGGCCCAAAGTGATCATTTTCTCTTTTTTCTCATGAATCTTCAATTTCTTGCCCTATACTCTTCCTGAAAGTGGGCATTATTTTTTATTTAAATCACACGGTAGGCTGCGTTATTTAATACGCTTTCCAGAAATATATAGCTATTAAAAATCGAATAATATTTGGATGAGTTCATCAAGTTTAAGCGGAGTAAAGTCGGGTATAAAAGAGTAACATACCTTAGAATTTCTTAAACTTTTTAACAATTCTGCTCTTAAAGGCGGTTTTTGGGTTATTAGTGATAGTTTTATGTGTATGGATAACTCCACAAATGCAAAAAAAAATAGAAAGGTTGAGACCGCGGATAACGGACAAAAAGTGGAGCGGGATGGCGCCAAAACATTTGTGGGAAATATAGGTATCAAAATAAAGATTTTACCTAGGACTTCAATGTGAAGCCATTCCATTTTTCTGTGTCTACCGTTTCGACATATATAAGTCAAAAATTAGACTCAAATGTCACCGCTATTATTTAAAATCTTCTGTAGTCATCCTGGACCACTTATCGGCCAGTATATCGAAAATTGGCTAAGAAATTGACATATAATGAGTTCCATATTAAAGCCATAGTTAAGACCTTTAATTTGATACCAATATTGCCCAATAATATTTTGGGGTCATCCGGGTCCACGTTTTTTTCCGCTATCCACGGTCTCAATCTTTCGAATTTTTTTTACATTTGTGGAGTTATCCAACCCCATAAAACAATCACTAATAAACCAAAAACCCGCCTTCAAGAGCAAAATTGTTGAAATTTTTTAGAAATTTAAAATCATGTCCCTGGGTAGTGCATCAAAAAACTGAATGCGCTATTCGATTTAGCGGTTAATTCTATGTATGGATACATATTAATTTGTTTTCTTGTGGAAAATTCCAACTTTTTTCATACATAAATCTAAACATACCTTGAAATTCTGGAAATGTGCGCAGTTTTTGGTGTAGCTCCATCTAGTTTTTGGAAAAGTGAAATTTTTCTTTCAGTTTACTTACTCCAAAATACCCTATTTTCATATTCCGGTGCCGGAGGGAGGATCTGAGAAGGTTTAAAGAATCCCATACAAAAAAAACTCATCTAATGTACATGCATATGAAAAATCGCGGCCACATACGTACATACATACAATAACACTAGGTAAATTTTCATCTTTTCAAATATCAGAGCGGAACGTCGAAACACCCCAACCAGTGATGCCAGATAATATCCCACAGAAATTGGAAAAAATTCCCCCAATTTCTCACATCATAAATAAAAAATCCCACAAAATTCCTGAAGACTAAAGTATTTATTTCTGAAATGGTCCCGTTAGAATGAATACTTTTCCGGCAATCCGGCTCCGTTTTCTGAAAGCATACTTCAATTTCATATATTTGTTACGGCACAGTTGAATTGAGTAGTCCACTCTCAAAAGTCCCCATGTGAATTTTTCATATTAAGCCGCAAAATAGAAAAAAAAAAACAAAAATAGAATTTTGAATGCGTACATATAACTACAACCTATAGGGACTTTTGAAAGTGTAATCGTATTTAATGCTATATTTTCAGAATACTGAAGAATCTTAATGGACATTATACACCTTTAAAGCATGTTCGGCGTTAATTACCCTTAAATAACGTAGTTTCGCCATACGAAATTACCCTTGAAATGCGCATTTCGGCTAAATTACTCACGAAATTACTCTGCAATCGGTCTATTCTCTAAATTTTTATCGAAAAATATCTTTACCAATCGCTAATAGTCACTATAAATTGGTTCGCGGAGGCTTCTTAAGTATATTCTCATTGTGTGTTGCATTAGCAATTTTTTAATAATAAAAAATGTAATTTGGTGGGAGTATTTTATAAATGTTATTTTCATTTAAGTTGAAACTCTTTTCGTCATAAAAAGCAATATTAAAAAAATGTAATTGATATAAAATTCATTAAATTTAACCTAGCATTTAAATTCCAAATATGTATAAATTGTCTAGCAAAAACATTTTTTTTTGTCAAATCTGGGCTAAGGATTTGTCTTTATGCTTATTTATTCTATTAGATTCTTGTGTTGATGTTTTATCTAAATTATGTAGAAGTAAATAGCACCAAAATCACAAGTATAAATCAAAAAATAAGTGTGACAATTCGAACAAACGGGGTTATAAATTGAACCAGAAAATTGTCTGGTTTTATTGTGCTAAAATCGTTGTTGTTGTATTCGCATGTACAATTTTTTATCTGGTACAGGATCGGCGTTAATTGCAACACGGCTAAAATAAATTACTCAGAAACATGTGTGAATGCACGTAATTTCGGAAAGTAATTTCGGCTAATCAACGTAATTAAAAATGTATTTAGATAAGACACCAATTGTACGGTAATTTCGTTCGTATTTTTTTTTTTTTTGCCATTGTAACCAAATTACTTGACCAATTTTTAAGATCTTCCTAGATCTCAATTTGCCACGATGTCTAATAAAACTTTTTGATGCACTTTTGTGGTGCAATGTCTTGCATATATGGGGTTTTCTAAATTTTTACCGATATCTCAAAAACTGGGTCCGCCACAAAAAAATGGAAATGATATTCGGAATCAGCATAAAATTTCGCTTTAGAAAAGTATTATTTCATTTTTGGTGGTTAAAGTTGATCAAAATTTGTCGAGTAGTATAATGGATGAGAGACCACACATTAGAGAACTTTGCTACAGGAGGATCCTTAAATCCAGAAATGAGCCACAAGCTGAAGGTTATGTAAAAGCCCGTCTCCACATAACTTGATTCACCAGAGAAACATGTAGCAAAACATCTCGCTCAATAACCCGTCTCCACTTGGCTAATCGTGATTCAGTTTGACATTTCTCTTTCTTGTTCTTCTTAAATGTTTGTATGTTTGCTTATTTTTGCGTCTTTGTTTTGGTCTGTGTGAGATTTCGATAGATTTTCGATACAAAATTAGAGAAGACATCGATATCATCGAGGTTGGCAAGATGATTCAGAATGAAACAGTGTTTCAATCTTCACTCGCTCTCAGAAATTTGTATGGAAATTGGCGAGTTTCGGTACTGGTTTCCGTGTCGAAACAAGATTGACAGAGAAAATGCAGGAAAAAAGAGCGAAACACGTTATGTGGAGACATGGTATAAGAGATTTCAAAATACCTTCAATAAATTTTAGTGCGAACGCACTAAACACCGCGACCACTACTGTCCAAGATGCCAACTGAAGACATTGCTTCTTTATTAAAAGACAAAGCGCTACCAGAATTTAACTACTATGTACCTTGAATTCCCATGACACACCTAGTCAGTTGAGAGGTGTGTAAAACTGGTTACCGTGAAGCAGAAAAAGTCTGCGGGCATGAAAATTCGGGATAGTTATATTAGAGTTACATTAAAGTCAAGACAAGGGTTTGACAAGGGTTCAATCTCGCTGCAGTGCATCTAACCTAAAACTGACTTTAAACTGTTTACAAAGACACTAGTGGTCACTTTTAATTGTATATTCTCTTTGAAAAAGGCTAACGCCTTTTGTGTGGAACTGGCGATAAAAAAGTCAGTCCTGGGTACTTCTGCATTACTTGGAAGATATGTAACTACATATCGTCATACCATACGAAAACTAGCACTTTCAAAATTTTTTAAAAAGAAATTCTATGAAAGATATTTTAAAAGTGCTAGTATGGTACGACGATATATGTATGTACATACATAATCTAACTTTTTTTTGGTTGAAAAATAATTGATCCCAAAATATAACATCATTGGTTTTTAGAAAATTATACAAAAAAATACAAGGGAAATGGTTGCAGATGTAGCTATTACATACATACATGTACATTAGAGTGCGTTTAAAATTCAAATTAACGATATTTTACTGTATCGCCCCCTCAATCTGTAGTAACATGGTCAAAGATATCACACATAAATTTTGGTCCCGATTGGTGGCGGTTAAGGCGTGGCGCATTGAGGTCAAAGTTCAGAAAACTCTATGAAGGGTCAAAAAATCAAGATATTTTTTTTAATTATATTATACCCAAAATTAATACTTCTATACCCAAGGATAACAAATATAAATTTTGGTTCCGATTGATGGCGGTTTAGTGGTGTTTTAAGTGGGTCAATGTTCACATTGCTATAGAAGACTTACATTTTTAGTGTCGCATATGGTAATCTGAACTTTGACCCCCTTGAAACACCAGTAAACCGTCATCAATCGGGACCAAAATTTATATTTGTTATCCTTGGGTATAGAAGTATTAATTTTGGGTATTAGATAATTAAAAAAAATATTTTGATTTTTTGACCCTTCATAGAGTTTTCTGAAATTTGACCTCAATGCGCCACGCCTTAACCGCCACCAATCGGGACCAAAATTTATGTGTGATATCTTTGACCATGTTACTACAGATTGAGGGGGCGATACAGTCTTTTTATGAACTTTTAAATTTTTCATACAAATTAAAAGCACCCTAATGTACATGTTTACATTAATGGAATTCGCAAAAATTTCGATATTCTTCCATTCTTCCAACTCCAAAATGAGGAATTTTTACAGCAAAATTCTATCAGTTTAAATATTTTTGAATAAAAATATTTTCGTCGGGCATTTGAAAGCTTTTTTGGATATTCCTGCATGACAAAGCAACTAACTAAAAATGGGTTTCTTGCTGTTGGATACAAATTGATTATATTTTTCAATTGTCTCAAAATAGCCATTTAAAAGTCAACTACTTTTAGGAATTGCTTTTTTTTCTTCCTGCAGGATTATTATACTTACACACATCATATTTTGAAAATAAAGATTTATTTTTGCATTTATAAAACCAATTTATTTACTTTTCGAATTTTTAGGTTGCTCGAAGCGAGATTTCATATTTTCCAAGAAAAGTGTTGCAAGACAGGATTTTAAACGCGGAAATTTTAAAAGCAGAATTTGAAAAGCAGAATTTAAAAAAAAAAACAGAATTTTGTTGAAGCAGAATTTTTCCACATTTTGCAGAATCTTGCGACACAGAATTTTGAGGCGCTCCCGATTTATAAAGCTATTAAATCGAAAAATTTTATGAAAATGTCACTTTCACAATTTTTAAAAACTCTTTTATCTTTTATGAAAACCGGTCTATGTAGGTATTTATATTTAGATACTGATATTTGTATAAATATACCTTTTTTAATTTAAAAAATTTTTATTTCAACTCTTCATAAGGGATATTTGATGTGAAATAAAAAGATTGGAAAAAACGATGCATCGATGTTTAGACCGATGTTTTTTAGCATCAATGTTTCTTAATGTTTTTCTTGCGATGTTGCATCCCTAGCTATGGCATCGGACATCCACACGCATGACTCGTTGTTGAAAAAGTGCCAGTTTTTTAACAAACTGTGCTTATGTATATTGGAAAGTAATTAACAAATTTTTTTAAGTAAAAATTTCAAAGTTTATATGGAAAAAATAAATATTTCAATCAATAGATTAGTTTTTGATTTATAGCGTTTTTAAGCCTATCCATTGGTCAAAACCGCATGAAAATCCGTCCAGTAGTTTAGCGAACAGACAGACGTGCGGAGGACTTATTTTATAATGATAAAATTGGTTTTCATCCATACTTGGACTTGACAAAGGATGACGGAAAATCGTTCCACAAAACGGTCACAAACCGTTGGCAAATTGATAATGCAATTTAATCTCAGCGCTTAGCTTGATGGAAGCGATTTAGATTATTGGATTATGCCAAATATTTGGTAACTAGATTTTAGATTGCGTTATGTAAATATACATATGGAATTTAATAGAGGTTTTACTAAAATCATGTTTCATATTTTTTTTTTTGCTTTGTTTTTTAAGCATAAATAAATAAATCGCAGAAACGGTAAAAAAATCGCTCAAATAAAAAAGAGCGTCATTTTTTCTGACGGTCGCATTTTTTAGTTTTCAAACAAAATTTAGCGGCAATACTGCTGCTTATAGATAACAAGAACGTAATTTCTAAGAGAACAAAATTTAGATTTTATGAGAAACAAGAAATTGAAGCACCACGATAAGCACAAATGTGTTTGTATATGTATGTATGTAAATACTTATAGATAAGTATATACCCAGTTGGAAAGGGTAATGTTTGGTAATGCACAGAGATAGATTCTGTCATCATTTATACATTACAACATGTATGATTCTTAACACAGCAAATGTCCAAGGAAATGTCCTTTTGCATTACCTCTTCTTATACAAGAGGATACATTACCTTTTGCATTACCTCTTCGTACATATATAAGAAGATACATTACCTAACTTCAATGAAATATTATACATTTAAGTTCCCATACATATGTACTATATACGCCTCTCGTTGCTCAAACTAATGTTGGGACCACAATTATTTCTTGTCTGACGTACACAGAGTAGAATGAAATAATCGAGATAGATATGGACTTATATATATCAAAATGATCAGGGTGAAAAGGGAACTCGATTGAGCCATGCCCGTCCGTCTGTACGCACTCTAACTCGCGCAAAAATTGAAATATTTTTATGAAATTTGGAATTCAAGTTGGTATCAAGACTGAGACGGTTGGTATTGAAAATGGGCGAAATCGGACCATGACCACGCCCACTTTCCCTATATAGTAAAAATCGGAAAGTAATAGTGCTGGAGTGATAAAATTTCACCCACGTATTGAGCTCAGGCCCTTATAAAGAAATATGGTGAACTTTTGGAAAATGGGCGGTGCCACGCCCACTTATTAAGGGGCAAACATTAAAAGTTTTGTAGGTCATAACTCAGAAACCGTAGCAGATATATCGATGAAATTTGGTATGCGTGATATACTTACTTAGGCAAATGTTTGGACGAAAAATTGCCAAAATCGGTTGATGACTACGCCCAATTTTATATATGGGTATCATAAAGTGGCTAATAAAAACATTTTAAGCGATATCTCTGTCAAATATAAAGATATGTAATTCATTGAAATTTTGTGGCGACAGTCCAGCTACAGCTATAAAACAAAAAACACAAAAATTTTGGGAAAATGGGCGTGGCACCGCCTCCTTTTGGAAGCAGGACTATACGAGATTTCGGAGCCCATAACTCGACAAATAATTGAGATAATATAACGAAACTTGGTGTTAACACTTTCATAACTTGTGGCAATACATGTTCCAAATGTTAACGAAATCGGTTGACGGCCACGCCCAATTTTATATAAGGGTATTATAAAGTGGCCTAATAAAAACATTTCAAGCGATATCTTTGTCAAATATAAAGATAATTAATTCAAATTTTGTGATACGAGTCCCACAATAGACCGGAAACAAAAAACATAAACATTTTGGAAAATGGGAGTGGCACCGCCCCTTTTTAGACAAATGGAATCTACTAGATTTCAGAGCCCATAACTCGACAAGTAATTGAGCTGTTATGACGAAACTTTGTGTATAAACTTTTATCGCCTGTGGTAATACATGTTAAAAAATTTTACGAAATCGGTTTATGGCCACGCTTACTTTTTAACAAAGATATTTCTGGAACACCCTTTGGGAATTTGTAACGTGACGTCTTTGTAACTAGAAGTCGTAGAGGAATGAAATTTTGCACTAACAATAATACTTATATGCTTAGTTGGATGATTGATAAAAATGCGGCACTGGCTTTATATAAAATATACCGTGTTTCCATCAAACGCAAACAAACAATGAAAGCATACAGCTGAGTATCTAATGTTCGATTCCACTCGAACTTAGGCTTGCTTACTTGTTACATATAATTACGATGTTTCCTTACTTCTTCCATTGACTCTTCTCTTCTGTCCATATTTTCAATTTTTTCCACATCAAAAACGTATATTTTTTTTTAAGTGTTACATGTTTTTATCAAGTTCCAAATAATTTATTTGATAGGCGGTAGCGTCCAAATTAGAAATAAGTCTATTCTGACGAATTTTCGCCAGCGTTTTCGTTCTGTTCATTCTCATATACTGGCGTTTATTTTAATCGTTTGACAAAACGCCGCGACCGACGAAAATTCGTCCGACGCTTATTCTGTTTAAGCTATAATGCTGTCAACATCTTTAAAATTCATAGCGTCCTGTATTCGTTGTTGTGTGCGCAGACTTTCCAGTTTTTTTGTTCGTAACGTATGCGGAATGAAATGTGAACTCGTTTTGAAAATTGGTTAAAATAATTTAAACATTACATGGGAAAAACAAAGTATGCGAAAATTAACTATACTATTACAGTAATAATTTCCCAAGAGCTTAGCTATCTATGTATAGCACAGTCACAATAATGTCATTTAACGAAGTTGAGCGTAGAAAATAATTTGTAAATTTTTGTTAGAAAATCCAAGCAAGGCAAAAAATGAGGTTTTTCGCCATTCTTTTGCGATGGGATTCAAGAAAACTTTTATTTATAAAGTGATAACGGATGCTGGTAATGGAAAAACTATGGAAAGAAAACCTGGATCCGGAAAAAAACTGTGCACTGCAGAACTGTAAAATAAGGTCCAAGTTGAAATTGTAGGCCGAACGGCTAAATCGTATCGGAGACTAGCACAAAAATATAAAGTGAGTGATAAAACAGTAAAGAAATATATAAAAGACATGGGAGTAATAAAGTGTGCAAAAAAAACTGTGCCACAGGTATCAGAAAATCAAAAGAAAACCATTAAACTTCGCTTACTCTCACTTTCCCAAAAATTGTTCTCTACAAGATCATCAAACATTTGCATAATGGATGACGAAAGTTATTTCACTGTGGAGGGTCATGAATGGGTGCCAAAATATTACTTTAAACTTCCCAATGTCAAACCAGATAAAAGCGTTACCGAAAAAAGCAAAACTAAATTGCCAAAGAAAGTTTTGTTGTAGCTAGCAATAAGTGAACGCGGCATCAGCGAGCCCGTATTTTTTAAAACTGGTGTGAATGCGAACGTTTATATCGAAAAATGTCTTCCGCAACTTAAAATGTTCATTGACAAATATCATAAACATGATATAACAATTTTTTGGCCGGACCTGGCATCTGCACACTATGCCAAGGCAACATTGACTGCCTATGAAAAATTAAATATAAAGTTTGTACCCAAGGACCAGAATCCTCCTAATGTACCACAATTGCGGCCAATTGAAACATTTTGGGCCAATTTGAAAAGGAAGGTATATGGCAATGGATTTAAGCCCAAAAACATTGATTCTCTGATTTTAAAAATCAAAAGGGAGATCGCGAAAATCGATACAACAGGAATTGAGGAAGCAATGCGCAAAGTTCCGCAAAATGTAAGGAAGGCTGATCGCTACGGGCACAATTTTTTTTTTATAAAATATGTTAGAAGTGTAGATATAAACATATGTGAAATTGAACTTTGTTGAATAATAAATACTTGTCCTGTCGCTGTTGCTACAACTGTTCGTATTTCATTCCGCATATGTTATCTCTATGTCTAATATTTTCGCGTTGTCAAAGTCCGCTGTGTGTGCATTATTTGTTGTTGTCTTTTTATTTCCATCATCTGTTTTATGCTCTCCTATTCTAACACATAGTGCTCGTTCCTTGGTACCTATATTCATATATGTTGTGTTGCTTCCAGCATCAAATCTTTGGAATTTGATGCTGGAAAAGATAATACGAGCTGCAGAACTTCAACGTGCAGGAAGCATCTTATACCACAAGAGTGTTCAACTGCTGGCATACGCCGATGACATCGACATCATTGGCACTAACACGCGCGCCGTATGTTCTGCCTTCTCCAAGCTGGATAAAGAGGCTAAGAAAATGGGTTTGGCGGTAAACGAGGACAAGACGAAGTACCTCCTATCATCACACAAAGAAACAGCACGCCTTGGCAGCCACGTCAATGTTGATAGCTACAAATTCGAAACTGTTAAGGACTTCGTCTAAGTATTTGGGAACCAGCATTAACACCAAAAATAATGTCTGCACTGAAATCCAACGAAGAATCACTCTTGCCAATAAGTGCTACTTTGGACTAAGTAGGCAATTGAAAAGTAAAGTCCTCTCTCGACGAACCAAAATCACACTCTACAGGACACTCATCGTTCTAGTCCTCATGTACGGCGCAGAAGCATGGACTATATCAAAATCAGATGAGATGGCGCTTGGAGTATTCGAGAGGAAAGTTCTTCGGAGGATTTATGGACCTTTGCGCGTTGCCGAGGGCGAGTATCGACGGAGATTTAACAATGAGCTGTACGAGCTGTTCGCAGACATCGATATTGTTCAGCGAATAAAGATTCAGCGGCTCCGCTGGGCAGGTCATGTCGTGAGAATGGACGAAGATGCTCCGGCCAAGAAAGTATTTCTGTCGAAACCCGCTGAACGCAGAAGAAAGGGGAGACCTCCACTGCGTTGGGAAGATTAGGTGGACAGTGATGCTGGCTCCCTAGGTATTACCAAATGGCGTCACGCGGCACGAAACAGAAATAGCTGGCGCGCTATGCTGGATTCGGCCCAAATCGTCTAGACGGTTACGTGCCAATTAAGTAAGTAAGTAAGTTGTGTTGCTTCGCTCGTCATTATTGCCTTAATGTTTAGTTAAGTTTAGTAAATTTTACAGGGACCGATTTTAATCGTTATTTTAATTTCTTCGGATGAAAAAATCATTATGAAAACTTCGTTAACAATAAAATGCAAGTATGCCGATATAATGATTTTAGCACATTCTATCCAAATATGACCTCATCTTTATTCTGAAGATTTTTATTTTTTAAATTTTTAAATAACCATTATTTACGATTTTTATTTTTTCGATCAAAAATAATTTTTATTATTGGATTTAAAATTTTCCGATGAAACTTGATCGATATTTTATGATTTTTATTTTTTCGATCAAATTTGATTGATATTTTACCATTTTTATTTTTTCGATCAAAAATAATTGTTATAATTGGATTTAAATTTTTCCGATCAACTTTAATCAATATTTTTTTATTTTTTCTCCGATCATAATAAACTTTTTCAAACGTTAGTGAATCCTATATTTGATGACCTGAAGTTGACGATTGCCAACATTATGCATGTTGTGTTCAGAATTGCTTCGTAAGTTTGGAATACACATACGAACACACCTATGCGTGCACATTGCCATAGCTCTGTTTCGTTCTGTTCAAAAGCATACAACACCCATTCAGTAATTTTCCAACGGCGAATATGGACGCATTTTCCAACCAATTTTAATGAAAATTGGCACAGTTCTATTTGAGAACAAAATTTATGTTAGCGCATTAATTATATAACGTATGGTACAAAAGAAACAAGTTTTTAGAGTTTATTATGATCGGAAAAAATAATAAATAAATATTTACTTATTTATTAAAGTTGATCGGAAAAATTGAAATCAAATAATAAAAATTATTTTTGATCGAAAAAATAAAAATCATAAAATATCGATCGTTTCATCGGAAAATTTTAAATCCAATAATAAAAATTATTTTTGATCGAAAAAATAAAAATCATAAAATATCGATCGTTTCATCGGAAAATTTTAAATCCGGAAATAAAAATTATTTTTGATCGAAAAAATAAAAATCAAATTATAACGATTAAAAATGATTTTTTTTATAAAAAAGATAATCGTTACGGTCCCTGAAATTTTATGTTTAACAAATTCTTTTAAAAATGAAATTTCACTACATAAAATATGTCGGGGACCTTCAAGTACAAATACATGAGGGGGATTCGCTATCCATAGCACAACCCTAGCACGTAGCACGGATTGCAAAGTTTTACAACGCACAACAACAAAATACAGGCGCACAGAAATATGCTAGACCTCAAAAATATGCTACACCAAAACCTATGTATGTATATTTATTTGCTATGAAGTGTAGGAAATTAATTTCGACCCTGCGTCAGCTGACATTTGCCAATTGCTAATTTCAATTTCAATTTGAGCATCCGAATTTTGCTTAAAATGTTATGTTTTGTGAGTATTTATTAAATTTACTAAAATAAAATGATTTATTTATTAAAATGTGAGTGATGAACGCGTCCGTTTGGCAAAAAAGAAAAGCTGATTCTTAAAATTTCCTACGTCTGTGCAATAGGGTGCTCTCGATGTGTCAATATTTTGGTCTAAGATATTTGCAATCCGTGCTATCTTCCAATCGTGCTAGGGATAGTGAATCCCGCTATTGTACTTCCGAGTATTTTTTATACCTTTCGCTAATTTGAAACGGGGTTTTAGCGTATTTTTTGCTTTTCTTTTGGGTGTTTTAGTTTGCTGCAGACTTACCCGTATAGGCAATAGTTTTTAAGTCTAATATGTATGTATGTATAATTCTGTGCTCGTATACATATCTAGGATTGTTGTACCTTTTGTCACAACAGTGTTACTGTAATCGTAATCCTTATCGCCCACCTCTGGTTCCAAACCCATCCAATTATCTAGTGGGCATTCAACACAAAATTGCACAGTCACGACGATTACACAGCTCGATATTTTGATGCAGCCCTGCTTGTAACTGCAGTTGGTAGTATACGATGCACTGATAAAAAAAAATGATAACAACTTTTTTGAATCGTACGTGTAGTTTTTGAGATATGAACCCTTAATCGGTTAAGGCCCGATAACTTTTTTTCTGCTTATCCTATCAACACACAATTTTTTTTATATTTAATCACGGTTTTCTCGAATAATTTGTTAACCAGTGTATATGCTAAGATATCTCGATATAATCTCCGATTAATTCTGCTTTCAACAATGTATAACTTTTTTATATCCGCTTAGGCGTTGCTATGATATTCTACTTTAATCAATTTTTACTATGAAATTTTTCATACTAAAGTATGGACCTCCCAGGTTAAGGTAAATATTTTTGCATGAAATTTCAATTTCAGAGCAGAAATTAATTAAAGTGGAATACCTTTGCATATACACTGGTTAACAAATTGTTAGAGAAAACCGTGTTTAAAAATGAAAAAAATTGAAAAAATTTAATTTTTGAGATTATTTTTACAGTTTCTCTGGCATTTATCAAAATACATTAATAATTAACATACCGATAGAAGGGGTAGAATGTCGCCTTTTTAACATCAGACGTGTGTTGATAGGATACGCAGAAAAAAAGTTATCGGGCCAAATATGCCTTAACCTATTAAGGGCTCATATCTCAAAAACTACACGTACGATTCAAAAAAGTTATAATTTTTTTATCAGTGCATCGTATACTACCAATTGCAGTTACAAGCAGGGCTGCACCAAAATATCGAACTTTTTGTTGACCTGTGTTATTAAACATGATTCTTATGGTTGGTGCTCTCAATGGATATTTTGAAGTTCATGGTGCCCTTAATTGTAGTTTTTAAATTTGAATTAGGCCTAATAAGGATATAGATTTCGAGATAACAGATATGTATAATAGGGCGGGTAAATTTTTTTTCCAAATTTGTTTCGCCGACTGATAATTCTGATTCAAAAAGTCCATGGAAGCATATGTATATCTAAACTGGATTTTGGCTCTCCGCAATTTTGATTTTAGATAGTAACAAAATGATCGTTAGAAAACTATTGAAGCATAATTTTGGGGATTATTTGGAGGAAAGTTTTATGAAAAATTAACAAACAAAAATTATTCAAATACATATAAAATCCTTATAATTGCATATATTTTTATTTATTTTAAAACTGCATAACACTTCTTTTAGTTCTCTATAAGGTGATATAAAGCACATCTAATTCATTTAATAGAATATATGTATTATCGGGCTTCAAAAAAATGTTTATGGTCAAATTTCACCTTTAGTTGCACAAAAGTGCATTAACTGATGCAGATACGTCGAAATCGTATATGAAGAACTTGTTTGCGTATTTATTTTGAATGAAAATTGCAATGTTGCTTTCACACACAGAAATACTATTTTCGGACTTTGGGTAAAGTTTACAATATTCACTTTCAGAGGTCTGAAACTTCTTTCCTAAATATCTCGAAAGCAAGAGCTAATCCGGATTTTTTGAAAACGCCATCATGTTCTATAGGCAAAAATTAAGCTGACCATCCCGATTCTAAACCGCAAGTGTTTTTCCGCTTCTCCCTATTCCCTTATTCTGAACACAAATTCCTTGTCGATTTTTTCGTTTCTTCCTTTCCGCCTATTCTAAGCGATGTTCGAAAAAGTTAAAAGCGGAGTATTATGAATTTATGCCATTTTTTGTGAGAATTTTTACAAGACGATTTTAAGTGAAGGCTGAACAAAATGTGAGTGAATATAACTTTTATCTTTTACATCTCCATATTGCACATTACTATTTCAGATTCTGTTAAGGTTTTATAGGTACTCGTCTATGTACAAAATAATAGACACGACTTTATAGAAGGCTTTGAAGATTTTTTTGTTTCGACTTCAAACTTTCACTTCCGTGTACTAAAATATGCTGGACTGAATGTAAAAGATTGGGATTTTGATGTTTTCTTGAATTTTTCAAATTGTCGGCGATAGTTATATTGATAGTACTAACGATGGTTTATTTTTTGGAAGACTATCGAAGACTATCAATAGTTTTTTTTAAACTATCAAAAACTATCGATGGTGGCACTATCGATAGTTTCCCACATCTATCCACTACCAAGTTTTCTTGCGGAAATCACTTCCGAAGACTTCCATGTTATGATATAATGTCCGCGGTGCTTGAATTTACATTACTTTCACCTTCAAGCAATGCTTAATGCTTTTTATGTTTATTCTTAAAGATTCGTATAATATCTATAGACTAGTGGTCGGAAACTATCGATGGCACTATCGTCACTATCGATGGTTTCTGAACATCGTTTACACTATCGATGGTTTTCGACTATCGTTTGAACTATCGATAGTTTATTGAAAATTTGAAATGTGACCACTTGGCATCATTTCTTAACAATAGTATTTCAATCGTTATGAGCTCTCTTACATATACCAAAGAAATTAACGTCAAGTTAATGAATAAATGGTACGATTTTGATCTCGCAAATCTGAATAAACTTAAACTACAGCTTTACAATATATCTCTGCAAACGGGTGATTGGAGTGACTATAATATTACCAAGCGTAAATATAAAAGGTTAATTAAAATCAAAAAGACTAAATATATAGAACAAAAGATTACTGTCAACCTTGGAGATAGTAAAGCAATGTGGAAGCAACTAAAGAATTGCATCTCCATGTCAAATGAAAGCAACGTTTTTAATAAGATACTAATCAAAGATCAGCTATTTACATGTGAGGATGAAATAGCTGATTCATTAAATCATTAAATGATTATTTTGTAGACAGTGTGATGGAAATTACTAGTAACATCAGCGCTGGAAGAGGCGATATTATATTCAGAAATAGTGGCTTGCCTATATTTCAATTTCAGCAAATTTCAACAGCTGAAATATTAAACATAGTAAGCAAATTTAAAAATAAAATTGGCGGTAAGAAACTCTTATCCGAAGGAGTCTTCAAGGACTCGATTACTTATACAGGATATTTCTATGCGCTAATAGTAAATGAAAGTTTACATAATGGGACTTTTCCTAATTTCTGGAAAACTTCTACTATCGTACCTATAGAAAAAGTGAAAAATACTATCAGAGCCGATGAGATAAGACCTATTAATACGTTACCATGCGATGAAAAAATACTAGAAACAGTGGTAAAAAATCAGCTTACACAATTCTTAGAAGATAATAAGGTCATTATTCCACAGCAATCAGGGTTTCGTAGAAAGCATTCTTGTGAAAGTGCACTAAATTTGGTTATTGCTAACTGGAAAGAATGGTTTGAAAGTTTTATTATGAATAGGAACCAACGAACAGCGGTCGGATCCTCTCTATCCCATAGTAGACAGGTATCAGTCGGTCTGCCGCAAGGTTCCGTACTTGCTCCCATTTTGTTTAACATCTACATCAATGATATACAAGAATGTATCAAATATTCTAACATAAAGTTATTTGCCGATGATACGCTGCTTATGCTAAGTGGAGACAATATCTCCGAAATATCCAATAAGTTACAGCATGATTTAAATGAGGTTTACAACTGGTTATGTTTGAACCGTTTGAAATTGAACGTCGATAAAACCAAATTTATGGTTATATCAAGACGCAATTTCGAGAATACCCAGCTTCAGAAACTGTGTATAAATAATGATCCAATTGAAAGGGTTAGCATAATGAAATATTTCGGTATTAAAATTGATCATAAACTGACCTTCAACGAGCATATTGATTACACTGTAAGCAAGATAGCTAAAAAAATATACTTTATGCAACGCACCTGCAAATATTTAAGTAGAAGGTACAAAATTTTGGTTTATAGGTCTATAATTGAACCGCATTTCATTTACTGTCCAACTGTATTCTTTATTATGAGAGATAGCCAAATCCATAAATTGCAAAAGCAACAAAACCGTGCAATGAGATTCATTCTTAAAAAAAGGTATGACACGCCAATAAGAGCTATGCTATCAAGTCTGAACTGGTTGAGTATTAAACAACAATTGTTTTATCATACAATGAAATTTATCAAAAATATTATAAACGGTAATTTACCTGATTATCTTAAAAGTAACATTAAATATGTGAATAATATACATTCCGTAAATACTAGAAATAGAAATGATTTCAACCTACCTGCTTACAAAACAGAAGCAGATAAATGTAACTTGTACTACAAGGGATTGAAATGTTATAATGAACTGCCAAATGATGTCAAAGCTAGTAATATGTATAAATGAATTCAAAAGAAAATTGTATAACTATTGCAAGTCCCTTCCTATATAATACGAGTATATATAGAGAAAAAAAAAAAAAATAATAATAATAATAATGTAAACGACAGGGTCCTTTCTGGCTCAAGTGTCCTTAATGACACGCTGGCCCCTTACTGGGTAAATTTCATTAAACTTAACCTATATCAATTAAACACTCCCTACTGAGTGAAAAATGTATTCCGAATGGAGCTTACTGTTCTTCATTACAGTTGACCTATCCTTACATGCTTTACTATGTTTGGGATAGGACTTAGGTTATAAGAAATTTTATATTTCGAAATATTTTATATAATTGTGAAAACTAGGCTTAATTTTTAGCTGTAAGAATAAATAAATAAACAAACGGTAACTATTCCATGCAGGGTTTGAATTGCTGACTAGCAAGTAGTCAAAGCAACATAAATACGACTATGCGTTCTAGTCGCATGGTCGATTAAAATGTGATTACCCAAAAACATTAAAATTACACTACAATATGGGTATCAAACGAAAGGGGATGGCCCCAGGTTTTATTTGGACTACGATATATTTCGATAAATTTATCGATAACTGCTCATAATTGTGGAAAACCAGATAAATATGGATAGGTAATACGAATATAGAATACCGAACACCACAAAATGGGTATCAAATGAAAGCGCTTGGCTAGGGCTATCATTTGGTCGAGTCTTAATTAATTATGAACTGATCTAAAAAATATCCATCATCCAGTAATTGTTATGGAAGATCGAAAAAATACAAAATTGCTCATAACAATTATGGGATTATCTAAAAAATATCCATCATCCAGAAATTGTTATGGAACATCGAAAAAAATATCAATTGCTCATAACAATTATGATCTGATCGAAAAAATATCGATCTTTGAGTAATTGTTATTGATGATGGAAAAATTTTTCCATTGCTCAATAATTGTTATCAAGTGATTTTTATATTTATCTATTATATAAAAATAAGTCGAATTTTCCTCCCTGATGATATAACTCCAGAACGGCTGGACTGAATTAAATGAAATTTTGCACGTAGTTTTCGATTGAGCTCGACATGGTTTATGGCCAAAAAAAGTATAAGAATCCGGGAAGGTTTTGGAGATATTCCACAAAATGTGGACCAGGGTAAAAGGTGTTGACGAGTGCTTGAACATGATTTAGTTATTGGTCTCATATAAGACCCCGTATTCAAGGTATTTCCTGAAATGTGAACCAGGTGTGACCCCAGACGGAGTTTCTACAAAATGGGTATCAAATAAAAGGTGTTGGTGAGTACTTTAAAAAAAAGGTGATTTTTAAGACCCTATGCGACCCGTTTTCCGAGATATCGACAAAAATGTGGACCAGGGGTGACCCTAGAAGGTGTGGAGGGATAGGATAGGCATAGGGATAGGGCTAGGGATAGGGGTAGGGATAGGGATAGGGATAGGGATTAGGGATAGGGATATAATGGTGAGCAACACGGTAATCTAGGACTTTTCCATTAGGCTTTATAGGAATAAATTTTAGGCAGAACGTCTGGCGGGTCAGCTAGTTTGTTATAATTGTTATGGCCTCTGGTTAATATATTAATTTTTTTGAACAAGAATAAATGGCTAATAAATAAATAAAACAAAACAATGTACTGAAAAAAGTTTTATTGGATCATCTTCTATTACTTTCATGTATTGGTAAGAATAAGACCAGGACAGGTGGGCAAAGTTCGTTTACATTCGGGTGAAATCGGGTGATCTCATTTAAAACAGATGTGTTTGTGGATGTGTTTGCTGCCGGACGGCCAATGGCGGTTACAGTGTGAGCGTAGCCGTAAACTCTCCCAAATCACCCGAAACTATCGTCAACTATCGATATACTATCGATAGTTTGCAAAAAACTATCGATGGTGCTGACTATCGATAGTTTCCGACCTCTACTATAGACCCATCCTACTTTAACAACAAATATCTAGTAAACTATAAGCCTCCGGCAAGTTTGGATTTCAGTTTTGACATCTGTGAGAGCACCTCTAACTCCGTGAAGAAGTGGTTTTTCGCGGGGCGTGCTTCCTTAATAGAAATCCGACCCTTTCGATATATTGATATGTATATCGATTGCTTTTTCAAATTTTCCCATCCCTGCCAGTCATCATTTAATAGCAGTAGAAACCTATGATCATATTTAAGGTATTAAGTGGCCAATTTATTTATTAACGGCAAGGAGGTTTATGGGATTTGTACACATGGAATTAGGCTTAGAAAAGTGAATGGACACCTACACGGTATGATAATATGTCCTATGTATATCAATAGGTGTTAAAGTTATAAGTAAATTTATTTTAAATACGAAGAAGGTAGAGAAATGCTTATACATATAGTTATAACATAGGACATACTAGTGCTGGAAAACCATCGATAGTGGTCCCATCGATTGACCATCGATAGTTTTAAAGGAAACCATCGATAGTACGTAGGTGGCCCGTTAAAGGGAAATGTGGTACTAAAATATTTCATGCATATATACATACATACATATGTATGCATGTATGTACTTACGTTCCGATATTTAAAAGAAAAATATAAATTTTTATTAGAAACATATTATAAAATTAATAAAAAACCAGTTTATGTAAAAAGCTCAATACAAAAAATAAGTCAATAACTATTCAAAGTAAGAATACTACATACACGCATTTGTACATATACAGTTGTCCACAAAATAATAGGAGAGCCGAAATCAAAACCTTAATTGCTCAATTCTCAATAAAAAAACCGTTTTATTTGCAAGTTTTTTTCATAAAATTATTCACTAATCTTTTATTTATATACTCACAGCCCACATATTCAAATCAAGTCCCTTAAAAATTATTAACCCTTTTTTTTTTTGATTAATTTTTTTAAAAGACGTTGGAGTTATGTACCAAGTAAATTACTATCGATGGTTAAAAAAACCATCGATAATCGCTATGGCATCGGCCCCATCGATAGTATCGATAGTTCAATCGATGGTTTTCCAGCACTAGGACATACTACCATACCGTGTTGCTTTCCGTTAACTTTTCTAAGCCTAAATCCATGTGTACAATATCCCATAAACTTCCTTTCCATTAATAAATAGATTGGCCACTTAATACCTTAACCACGATCATAGGTTTCCGCTGCTATTAAATGATGAGTGGTAGTGCAAATCACTCGCACTAATTTTTGATTGGTAGTGCAGATCAATTTGCATTCCCACTCACTTTTGAATGATATTGCACTTTGAGTGGTAGTGCAAAAATACCCATCCTTGATACGTACACGGCCTACTTCCAGACCTTGGCTTGGCTCCTCTGCTACGAGTGCGCGTTTTTCTTACCCATCACTAATTGAAACTAACGAAACTAGTGTCTTATTGGGCTACTATGTCCTCCAAAATCAAAATCCACCCTATTGGATTCGATTCCTGGTCCAAAAATAAAGGGTTTGCCTTTAACGTCTCTTGCAGGACTAACGTTTTGGCTTTAAAATTCGCTGTTACAATTTTTACCTTATTCGATTTATTAAATACAAAATTTAATACACAGTTTTACATCTCATTCGTATTTTTGTTTTTATGCCACGCAGGTATTTGTATCAAAAGCTTCAAAACGAATACGAACGAGAAATTTTTCATCAACGTATGTCAAACCGAAGAAATACCACCACCCGAAGATATAACCGAAGAAGAATTAGCGGAAACTCTGCAATCAGAAGAACCGAGCTCATTTCGTATTCCCATGAGCATATCCGAACCTAGAACCACCAAAGATAAATCACATAATTCAGTAGATGTGTGTGATATAGCAGTAAATCAGAATTTTTTCTTAAAAATATTAAAATCATCGCTTTTCAAAGATTTCTTTCTTGCCCTTATTGCTGAGGCATTAAGCGATAAATACAATGTACAATTAGCAATGGAGAAATCAATTATTTTGCAAAATCGCAAAGTTATCGGTACACTGGTGCAACATCGTGTGCGAAATAGTGATGTCAAAACCGTATTGAGCTCTTACAAACAACCCACCGTAGCCGACAAACAAAGGTTGAATGAAATGGGACTAAAGAGTCAAGGATTTGCTGGAAGCAAAATCCCTGCACTATTGGTACAAGAAATAGATTCGAGTGATGTTGAACAAAAACTAAAAGAGGATTCTATAAAAATCAAAAAATCACTGACTGGATCTACGGAACCCAAATATAAGTTGCGTGCCAAGTTATGCCAGGGGAAAGTTGAAGAGCTGCAAGCAGAGTTATATATGCCGAAATGCGTATGTAGTTTATTTTTTTCGTTACAAATATGTATATATGTATGTATGAATATAATAAGTTCAAACTACTAAACAAATTTTTACATATCGTCGTACCATACGAAAACTAGCATACGATTTTTTGGTGTCTGACGAAAAGTAACAAAATCGGGTTTTGGCTGACGAAAACTATCAATTTCATTTAAACAACAACAATTTTAATGTAAAAACAGTATATAATTACTGATACTTTTCGTCAGCCAAAAGTCGATTTTGTTACTTTTCGTCGGCCAAAAGTCAAATGTTCTACTTTTCGTACAGAATTTTTTTATTGATAGCTTTCGCCAGAAATTTTAAATATGTTAGTTTTCGTATGGTACGACGATATGAAAGTTGATAGGAATGTTGCTTAAACTTTATTTTAATTGATTATATCACTTCTACCATTATTTTAATTGTAGCACATGTTATTTGTTGCTATTTAAGCGGATAGAATAGTCGCCTGCTATGTAAAAGGTCACGGGTTCGAACTGAGCCCGGACAACCACCAATAAATTAGTTTTCCAATTAATTTACGCCCAGCTATTGGGCTATTCAAAATAGCGGTCATTCCTGGGCAATGGGCGGCATACGCTCAGAGTGTATTTCGTCGCTCCCAACGAAAACTAGCACGGTTCAGTTAGCGTGGAAGACTAACATACCTCGTTGTTCGCGTGGAAGACTAGCATACTTCGTTGTTCGCGTGGAAGACTAGCATGCTTCATTTCTTGAAGGGGTATTACACGATATGTTTTGTCAGATGTATATTAGATAGGGTTGAAATAGAGGTCGGAAACTATCAATAGTCAGCACCATCGATAGTGTACGATAGTTTTTTGCAAACTATCGATAGTATATCGATAGTTGACGATAGTTTCGGGTGATTTGGGAGAGTCTACGGCTACGCTCACGTTGTAACCGCCTTTTGCCTTTTTACTAATCACACTGTAGGCTGCGTTATATAGTGCGCTTTCCAGAAATGTATAACAGCTATTAAAAATCTAATATCGTTTGATACCCATATTGTAGGGTAATATTAATGTTTTTGGACAATCACATTTTGACCGATAATTCAGTTATCGATAAATTTATCGAAATATATCCTAGTCCAAATGAAACCTGGGGCCATCCCCCTTCGTTTGATACCCATATTGTAGGGTAATATTAATCTTTTTGGCCGCTGTGGTGCAGTGGGTAGAGTGCTCGCCTGCTATGCCAGAGGTCTCGGGTTCAAACCACGGTCCGAGCCAAACAAATTTTTCTAATTAGTAAAAATCCAATTATTGGGTTTTTTAAGAGCAGCGGTCACCTCTCGGCAGTGGGCGGCATACCCTCCGAGAGTATTTCTGCCATGAAAAAGCTTCTCACAAAAAATGCATTCGCCGTTCGGAGCCGGCATAAAACTGTAGGTCCACCCAATTAGTAGGAAAAACAAAAAGGAGCACACCTCGAATTGGGAGAGAAGCTCGGCCATAAAAACTCGTCAGAGTTATAATAGCGCCATTGTATTATATATTATATTATTATATTAATCTTTTTGGGCAATCACATTTTGACCGATAACTCAGTTATCGATAAATTTATCGAAATATATCGAAGTCTAAATGAAACCTGGGGCCATCCCCTTTTGTTAGATACACATATTGTAGTGTAATTTTAATGTTTTTGGGCAATCACATTTTGACCGATAACTCAGTTATCGAAATATATCGAAGTCCAAATGAAACCTGGGGTCATCCCCTTTCGTTTGATACCCATATTGTAGTGTAATTTTAATGTTTTTGGGTAATCACATTTTAAACGACCATGCGACTAGAATGCATAGTCGTATTTATGTTGCTTTGACTACTTGCTAGTCAGCAATTCAAACCCTGCATGGAATAGTTTCCGTTTGTTTGGTGCCTAGTGGTCACATTTAAAATTTTCAATAAACTATCGATAGTTCAAACGATAGTCGAAAACCATCGATAGTGTAAACGATGTTCAGAAACCATCGATAGTGACGATAGTGCCATCGATAGTTTCCGACCACTAGGTTGAAATAAAAAGTTGTAAAAGTCCGCCCCTAAATTTGAAGCTTATGTTGAAAGGGTAAAGGGACACAAAAAAAATTTTTTTTTGACCCCGCGAAATACCGCCGAAATCGGTTTTTTTATTGTAACTTTGTTATTTTACATCCGATTTTTAAAATTTATACGTCATTATTTTCGTATTTTGAAGCTCTACACTTCCTTCTAATGTCCTTTTGAGCTCTGAAGTCGTTTTCACATAGTTGGGTCAGCTAACTTATTTGTATGTCCATGAATTAACCTCTCTGTTTGGCCAAATGAAAGTGCTTCAAAATTCATGACAATGTTGCCTTTAAACGGTTTTACTAAATTAATAAACAAAGAAGTTACGTCACGTCGAATATTTAACGTAGCTATTATTTAACTATTTTTGTTTAAGCCATTCAGTATATGTAAAGTTGTAAAAGTCCGACCCTAAATTTGGAGCTTATATTGAGAGGATTAAAGACAAAATTTTAATTTTTTTCTGATCCCGTGAAATATCGCCGAAATTGTTTTTTATTGTAACTTTGTTATTTGACTTCAGAATTCAAAAGGACATTGGAAGAAAATATAGGGCTTCGAAATACGAAAATAATGACGCATCAAGTTTAAAAATCGGATGTTAAATAAAAAAGTTACAAGAAAAAATCATTTCGGCGGAATTTTGCAGTTCTAATTGTTGGGGTAAGTGGAAAAAAATTCAACAACTATTTACAGCGAAGGTTGAGTGTATAGCTATTTCACGAAAAACCATTTTCGATCATCAGCACTCTTTTCGGAAGTGGATGCCACTGGGGATTGAACCCGAGTACATTCCATCTTCAGCCGCAAGGTCCCAACGCATAAACACGCTCGACCAGTGGCGCAGTTCTATTTGAGAACAAAATTTATGTTAGCGGACTAATAATATAGCGTATGGTACAAAAGAAACAAGTTTTTAGAGTTTTTATGATCGGAAAAAGGAATAAATACATATTTATTAAAGTTGATCGGAAAAATTTAAATCCAATTATAACAATTATTTTTGATCGAAAAAATAAAAATCATAAAACATCGATCAAGTTTCATCGGAAAAATTTAAATTCAATATTAAAAATTATTTTTGATCGACAAAATAAAAATCGTAAATAATGGTTATTTAAAAATTTAAAAAATAAAAATCTTCAGAATAAAGATGAGGTCATATTTGGATAGAATGTGCTAAAATCATTATATCGGCATACTTACATTTTATTGTTAACGAAGTTTTCATAATGATTTTTTCATACGAAGAAATGAAAATAACGATTAAAATCGGTCGCTCGTTTATTAATTTAGTAAAACCGTTTAAAGACAACATTGTCATGAATTTTAAAGCACTTTTATTTGGCAAAACAAAGAGGATAATTCATGGACATACAAATAAGTTAGCTGACCCAACTATGTGAAAACGACTTCAGAGCTCAAAAGGACATTACTCAAAATTACATTAGAAAGAAGTGTAGAGCTTCAAAATACTAAAATAATGACGAACCAATTTTAAAAATCGGATGTAAAATAACAAAGTTACAATAAAAAAACGATTTCGGCGGTATTTCGCGGGGTGAAAAAAATTTTTTTTTTTGTGTCTTTCTTTCCTAAAAAATATTTAAATACGTCTTTCTTTATAGTAAAAAAAAATAAAGCGTCCCTTCGTTATCAAAAAAAATAAAGTCTTTCTTTCGAAAAATATTTTTAATGCGTCTTTCCTCCTCAACAAAACGCTTTGCGTCTTTTTTCTTCTATAGCGACGATATCTTTATATATATCACGCTAAGCGGTTTTTTGTACGCACCATAACTTTACACCGTTATACCCATTTTCGAAAATGGGGTGTCATATGAAAGGGCTTGGCCTGTAGATGTGCAGGAAGGTTTAATTTTTTTGAAAAGAGTTGCCACCTGTTAAAAAATTTAATTATCCTCTATAGTTTGCTTGATTAATAAATTTCAGGTACCATATGAAAGGGCTTGAGCTGGAAATTAGTAATTTATTACAATTTTTACAACAAGGGTTGCCACCTGTTCAAAAATTCAGTTTTACGCTATAGTTTGTGTGATTTTTAAATTTGAGGTGTCATATGAAAGACCTCTGCGTGAAAATAAGTAATTTATTATAATTTTTATAAAAGGGTTGCCACCTGTTCACAATTTAATTTTTCCGCTATAGTCTGTTTGAACTTTAGATTTGAGGTGTCATATGAAATTGCTTTGCCTCAAAATGAGTAATTTATCATAATTTTTACAAAGAGTGTTGCCATCTGTTCCAAAATTTATTTTTACCCCAGTGTGATTTTTAATTTTAAAGTGTCATATGAAATGGCTTTGCCGGGCAGATGGAAATACTTGGCCTGAAAATGAGTAATTTATAACCATTTTTACAAAAAGGGTTGCCACCTGTTCAAAAATTCAGTTTTACGCTATCGTTTGTTTGATTTTTAAATTTGAGGTGTCATATGAAAGGGCCCTGCGTGAAAATAAGTAACTTAAGTATTTTAATTTTTACTCCACAGTTTGATTTTTAAATTTAGTGTCATATGAAAAGGCTTTGCCGGGCATATGAAAATGCTTGACCTAAAAATGAGTAATTTACTACGATTTTTACAAAACGATTTGCCACCTGTTCAAAAATTTATTTTTACGCTACAGTTTGTCCGGTTTTCAAATGTCTATCAAAATGTTAGGGGCCTGAACACCAAATTAAGTGATTTTTATTTAAAAACGATTGACTGCGTCTATAATGTAATTTCTTTTACCGAAACATGGCTTAAGCCCCATGTTT
The DNA here is from genome assembly GCA_960531455.1 of Urophora cardui. Taxonomy (NCBI): domain Eukaryota; kingdom Metazoa; phylum Arthropoda; class Insecta; order Diptera; family Tephritidae; genus Urophora; species Urophora cardui. Next base: position 57,459,251 of record OY482674.1, on the reverse strand, counting down.
TTGATTCTGAAATCTTTTGTAACCATTATCAGGTGTATAGAAATGATCGCGTAAACAGAATCGGCGGTGGTGTCTTGTTTGCTGTAAAGTCCTCATTACATTCTGAGGTGGTCAGTACACCTGATATTGGTGGTGTGGAGTCGATTTGCATTCGAATTAAGCAAGGAAAGGATTGGATTTATTTATTTGCTTGCTATATCCCGCCAGCCTGCAATATAAGCGTGTATATGGAATTAGCATCTGTGCTTAAAGATGTACACGCGCTGATGAACTCCTCTGACTCTATGCTTGTGTTAGGCGATTTTAATCTTCCGTGCATTTCTTGGAGCGTTTCAGAGGAGAATATTATTCCGAACTCATCGAGATCGGACATGAATAGCTTTTTCGATCAGATTGCCGATCTTTCCCTCAACCAGGTGAACATATTTCAGAATGCGTTCGGGAAAATCTTGGACTTAATTTTTGTAGATGATAGCTCTACACGGTAGGCAGGAAGCGACGATAGGTTGCATGAAAATGTCGAGAAAAAAGGAAAGTGGGGTTGTGTTATGTGATGTTTATAGATGAAACATCCGTTGAAATTAAAATCCGAGCTGCTCCTTTTTCAAGGATATCCACATTTTTTGTTTTTTTTGAAAGGATCAAATATTGAGGAAATCGAAAATTCGCCACTGTCCAAATTTTTCCGATTTCAATACATTATTTGGTCGCTAAGGGATACAAAAAAAGGTATTAAAAAGAAAAAAGGACACCTATAGTGGAAAAATCCAATGTGAACAGGACCTAAAGGATAACCACTGAAATATAAAATAACACAAAAAGTGCCCATTTTAATTTGCGCATAACTCCTAAAATGTTAACTCTACGTGAAAATTCCGTATAATATGTTTCATTCAGAATAAATAAAGGAATATTTCTTTGATATACAATTTTGATTTACCTGCAGTGGTTAATGCACTTTGGTCCATCTAAAGTGAAAATTTCAAAAAAAAGTACTTTTTTTTATGGTGCTATTTTAAGTTCAAATATTTGTCTAGTTTATGTAAATATTTTAATCTAATGATCCAATTCTCATTCTTACATATCTATACGTTAATATTAAAAAGAATTAGAGCTGAAATACGCGCTAGCTGTGCACGGTGGACGGTAAGCAACAATAGGTTGCATGGTAATATCGAAAAAACGATCGCCGGCTAAAAACTTACGTAAAATGATATTCTAATATACTTCATAAACACACAGCAAGCGTGAATAAAATCTCCAACATTTTTTTTAAACGAAAATTAATACCAGCACACAGCTAGGCACATATTCGTTGGGCCATCGTTTTTACGATATTCCCATGCAACCTATTGTTGCTTCCCGCCCACCGTGCACAGCTAGCGCGTATCTCAGCTCTAACTCTTTTTTAGTATTAACGTATAGATATGTAGAAATGAGAGTTGGATCATTAGATTAAAATATTTACATAAACTAGAAAAATATTTGAACTTAAAATAGCACCATAAAAAAAACGTACTTTTTTTGAAATTTTCACTTTAGATGCACAAAAGTACATTAAGCACTGCAGGTACATCAAAATTGCATATCAAAGAAATATTTCTTTATTTATTCTGAATGAAACATATAATAAGGAATTTTCACGTAGAGTTAACATTTTAGGAGTTATACGCAAATTAAAGTGGGTACTTTTTGTGTTATTTTATATTTCAGTGGTTATCCTTTGGGTTCTGTTCACGTTGGATTTTTCCACTACAGGTGTCCTTTTTTCTTTTTAATACATTTTTTGTATCCCTTAGCGACCAAATAATGTATTGAAATCGGAAAAATTTGGACAGTGGCAAATTTTCGATTTCCTCAATATTTGGTCCTTTCAAAAAAAACAAAAAATGTGGATATCCTTGAAAAAGGAGCAGCTCGGATTTTAATTTCAACGGATGTTTCATCTATAAACATCACATAACACAACCCCACTTTCCTTTTTTCTCGACATTTTCATGCAACCTATCGTCGCTTCCTGCCTACCGTGTCTAAGTATGTCCTTCACCGCTGTGACCCTCTTGTTCTACCGGAGGACTTATACCACCCTTCTCTAGAGATTACATACGAAATTGTAAACAATATTAGTGGCTGCATTTCTAGTTCAGCTAACACAAGTACATATTATAATTTTTCCAAGGCCAATTTTAAAAAACTTAATCATGAGTTAGCTAGTTTAACATGGCCAAAATTTAATAACGATGTCGAGCAAAACGTTTTACTTTTTAATAAAATTATTCATTGCCTTTTTGAAAAACTTGTGCCTAAACGTGTTCGTGAGTACAGTGAGCCATTACAACCTTGGTTCACAAAAGAGCTTAAAACTTTAAAAAATAAGAAATCCCGATTTTTCAAATCATACAAGAAATCGGGCTTGCATGCCGACTACTTAAAGTATGCTGAGCTTAGACGCCAATACTTTGTGTTAAATAAAAAATGCTATAGAGCTTATATACGTAAAATTAAGTCTAATTTTATTCGTAATCCAAAATCGTTTTACAGTTTCGTAAACTCCAAGAGAAAAGTTAATGGGTTTCCGTCTGCTATAAGATATCAGGACAACACTTCAAGTGATAGTCAAGAAATTTCCAATCTTTTTGCACAATTTTTCAAACATAATTATTCCAACATCGAAGAACTTCCATTTCGTAACTATCCATATCGATTATCTCCTAATACATCAATTTACAAACCATATATATCTGCAGATGACGTGTTATCAGCTTTATTATCATTAAAAGAGTCATTTAGTTATGGTCCTGACCAGATACCAACATGCTGTCTAAAAAAATGTGCCATAAACCTGTTTAAACCACTAACTGCATTATTCAATAGTTCCTTAGAACAAGGCATTTTCCCTATGCTCTGGAAAGAGTCATTCATTATCCCCCTTCATAAAAGCGGGAGTAGGTCCTCCATAGAAAATTATCGAGGTATAGCAAATATTTCGGCTATTCCTAAATTATTTGAATCAATTGTTACCAATAGATTGTCTCATTCAACGTCCTCATTAATTTGTGATTCCCAACACGGTTTCTGTAAGGGTAAATCAACGGTCACAAACCTACTGGAGTTTACCACTAGTGTTTCTAATGGATTTTCTCAAAACTTGCCCACTGATGTTATATACACGGACTTCAGCAAAGCATTTGGTAAAGTCAATCACTCCTTGCTGATTCTTAAACTTGATCTTCTTGGCTTTCAGCCCAGCCTTTTGCAATGGATATCTTCATAAATAGAACACAAAGGGTGATTTTCAAAAATGCTTACTCGTCTATTATTAATGTTACTTCAGGAGTTCCTCAAGGCAGTCACCTTGGCCCGATTCTGTTTTTGCTATTTATTAACGATATAACTACTACAATTAAACACTCAAAAATTTCATTGTATGCGGACGACGTAAAGCTTTTTAGATCAATCTCTTCATTTGATGATAGAACTTTGCTTCAGGAAGATTTAAATTCCTTAGTTTCTTGGTTTGACACTAACTTAATGCCACTTAACCTCAATAAATGTAAATTCATGCGCTTTTCCCGGAAAACCGTACAGCCAGCTTTTTATGCAATAAATGGCTTAGGTCTCGAACAAGTAAATGAGTTTGTGGATTTAGGTGTAATAATGGACTGCAAACTTAGTTTTAACATTCATATTAATGCTACAGCAAGGCAAGAGGTGTCTTAGCGTTTGTAAAACGTTGGTCAAAGGAATTCAGCGACCCATACATAACTAAAACACTCTTTACAACTTTAGTAAGACCTATATTGGAATATGGTTCCATAGTTTGGAATCCATACTATCGGATTCACTCTGATCGCTTAGAGTCAGTCCAAAAACAGTTTTTGCTTTTTGCTTTAAGAAATTTGCCTTGGGATTCTGGTTACAATCTTCCACCGTATACTAGCCGTTTAAAACTCCTTAATCTTCCGACTCTTGCAAGTCGACGAGAAATGTTAGGGGTAATATTTATCGTTAAGCTTTTGAATGGCTTAATTCTTTCTCCTTTCTTGCTAGCTGAAATAAACTTTAACATTCCTTCTCGTTCAACAAGACACTTCAACCCTATCTATTTAAAGCAGTGTAAATCAAACTTTGAATTAAATGAACCTTTCCGGGGTTTATGTAAAAGCTTTAATTCCTATTCCAGCTTTTTAGATATTTCGGACTCACTTTTCATTATAAGGGAAAAAATACTGTCTTATCTTAACACATAGTAGCGATTATTCTGTTATAATTCTCAAGACTAACTTCAAATGTACTATACTCAGCTGATGATTTTATTTCTCTGTAGCTGAGCAGTTTAAGATCTCGACGCTTAACAAACTCCTGCCACTCAACACCTCGGCATTTTATGTAAATAAAAAATATCCGTACGTCATGCGGGTGCGCCTCTCCTGCGGTCGGGCGGGATTGTAGGGCGTGGGTTATCTATATTATTAATACGCTAACATAAATTTTGTTCCATCTTCTCCGTCGAAACTACTGAACCAATTTTAAAACTAAGCACACCATTAGAAAGGTATTGCTCTCAAATAGAACTGCGCCAATTTTCATGAAAATTGGTTGGAAAATGCGTCCACAATCGTCGTTGGAAAAAATCCGTCTGGTTGTTGTTGCAACCTTTGCACACAACAGAGCTGTCTCAATGCGCAAGCATATGTAGCTGACTTTGTGCGTTTTCACCAAACTTACCATGCAATTCTGAACATGTTTGGCTGGATTTGGTGTGTAGTTTCAAAGAAGTAGAAACGTAAAAAGGTAGCAAAAGCACTACAACAAAAACATAAAGTCAAGGAATAAGTAGGATAAGAAAGAATAAGTAGGAAAGAAATTGAGGAAAGAAAAGAGCAGAAATAGAAATAAAGAAGTAGGTAGGAGAATTTGGAACACCAACAACGTAATAGTAGCAGTGACAGTAGCAACAAACAATTATACAAAAACTATAGTAGCACCTTAGTCATAAGAAAACATCTAGAAAAACTGTCGAGTTTCGACAGTAGGCAGCACTCTAGGTATTATTATTAAGTGTCATGAAAGGTCTTGCCCTGCAATAAAAAGGAAGGGGTGGGGGGGGGGGGGGAAATGAAAGGAACGGAAATGGCGAAGGAAAGGAAGCTAAAGAGGGAAGAGTACGGAAAATAAAATAGATAAAGGGAAGAGGAAGCGCAAATAAAAGGAAAAGGGGAAGAGAAAGAGAAGTACGACCCTTTAGAGGTAGCTATAAATGAAGCAATAAGTGGTCTTCTGCCCTCAAATTGTCTCACAGTGTATCTGAAAGCCACAGCATCGCGTGGCCAGGTTTACTAGTATATTTTATTTCATTACATTTATTTCTGTGGTATTTTCATATAAAGAAAAAGGCTTTGCGGCTATTTTATTTCTTGACAGTGCAATTATACAGTGGACTTTTAGTGTACCCTTAATAGCTAATGACTTTTTAAAACGAGAGTTTGAATAACTCCGATGGATTTGAATAGTAAAGCCGATCCAGATGTTGTTCTACAGTTGTAAAGGTTAGCAGCTAGAGCTAGCCTAAAACGCATTAATAATCCGATTCAAACTCTGAAAGATTTATTTTCCTGGGCAAACGAGTCTTTGCCGCTTTTTGCTGTTGTTTGATGTTTTGCTACAAACGAGGAATACGAAATGGAAGAAAAATTAGCCTAATAATGAAAATGCGAATATTAATCATCAAAAATTGTTTTGTTGTTTTTCAAAGTATTCTCCAGCATGATTTATACACTTTTGCATGCGCTCAAGCCAATTGTCGAAGCACTTTTTCCACTCCGATTGAGACACCTCCAAAACAAGTTTTTTGAACGCTTGAACAGCATCTTCTGGCGAAGAAAATCGTTGACCACGCAATTTTTTCTTGATGTGCGGGAATAATAAGAAGTCATTGGGTGCCAAGTCAGGGCTGTACGGCGGATGACCCATCAATTCGACGTTTTTGCCGACCCAAAAGGCGTTGGTTTAAGCCGATGTGTGAGAGCTCATTGTCATGGTGAACAATGATTCGCCTTCTCTTGTTCGTTTTTCGAATTTCGACTTCAGGCAAACAAACTGTGGGGTACCAGTCAGAATTGAGCGTCCTACGTTGCTCAAGCGGAACAGTCGCCACATGACCAGATTTGCCGAAGAAATAGGCGACCATTTGCTTCGAAGTGCTTCTTTCACGAACAACTTTCGTTGGATTTGGTTCGTCTTCGAAGACCCACACGGTCGATTGTTGTTTTGTTTCGGGTTCATACGCATAGATCAATGGTTCGGCACCTGTGACCATCTTATAAATGTCTTTTGAAGAACCGCGATCGTATTTTGCAACACGAGCCTTTTTTTGAGCGACAGTCAAATTATGCGGGATCCAACGAGAAGAAACTTTTTTTACGGCCAGGTGTTTATGCAATATCAAATTCAAAGTATTCTCCAGCATGATTTATACACTTTTGCATGCGCTCAAGCCAATTGTCGAAGCACTTTTTCCACTCCGATTGAGACACCTCCAAAACAAGGTTTTTGAACGCTTGAACAGCATCTTCTGGCGAAGAAGATCGTTGACCACGCAATTTTTTCTTGATGTGCGGGAATAATAAGAAGTCATTGGGTGCCAAGTCAGGGCTGTACGGCGGATGACCCATCAATTCGACGTTTTTGCCGACCCAAAAGGCGTTGGTTTAAGCCGATGTGTGAGAGCTCATTGTCATGGTGAACAATGATTCGCCTTCTCTTGTTCGTTTTTCGAATTTCTCCGAAGACTTCAGGCAAACAAACTGTGGGGTACCAGTCAGAATTGAGCGTCCTACGTTGCTCAAGCGGAACAGTCGCCACATGACCAGATTTGCCGAAGAAATAGGCGACCATTTGCTTCGAAGTGCTTCTTTCACGAACAACTTTCGTTGGATTTGGTTCGTCTTCGAAGACCCACACGGTCGATTGTTGTTTTGTTTCGGGTTCATACGCATAGATCAATGGTTCGGCACCTGTGACCATCTTATAAATGTCTTTTGAAGAACCGCGATCGTATTTTGCAACACGAGCCTTTTTTTGAGCGACAGTCAAATTATGCGGGATCCAACGAGAAGAAACTTTTTTTACGGCCAGGTGTTTATGCAATATCGAATGGTGGGAAAAAAGTCCAAGGATGTCTCCATCTCACGGTATGTCACATGTCTTGTATTATGAGTTCACGCACGGCATCAATGTTCTCTGGCACAACGGCCGTTTTTGGATGACCTTCACGGAATTGGTCATTGAGCGAGCGTCGGCCACCATTGAATTTATTATACCAATTTTTCAGTGACATAGGATGGTGCTTCTAAGCCATATAAAGATTTAAGTTCATCAATGCACTCTTGTCGTGATAATCCACGTCGAAATTTGTGAAAAATTATCGCACGAAAATTTTCACGAGTTCATTCCATTTTTTTGCCAAATTAAAATTTTCAAGTCACTGTACGTCTAAACGTTCTGAGTACGTTTATGCTAAAAAACGGTAGACTCCAATGTAAATATCAGATTTCACTTGGCAACACATTTTCATTGTTAGGCTAAAAATATATAGAGCAGCCCTCGTAAAAACACAAAAATTTTTGAAAATGGGCGTTGCACCTCCTCCTTTTAGAAGCAGGAATATACGAGATTTCGGAGCCCATAACTCGAACAAATAATTGATATATTATGACGAAACTTAGTGTTTACACTTTTACCTCTTGTGCTAATACACGTTCAAATATTTAGCGAAATCGGCTTATAACCACGCCTACTTTTTTTTTACAAAAACATATATAAAACGGCCTTGTGAAATTTGTGGCGTGACTAAAAGTCATAAAGGAATGAAATTTTGCACTAACAATAATATTTATACGATTAGTCGGATAATTTATAAAAATTTTGAAAATGGGCGTTACTACGCCCACTTTAACCGGTATCCGCATTATATAAGATACACCGTGCTTCCGTCAAACGTAAACAAACAAGCATAGCATCCTTGTACCAAAATAGTTGACTTACCTATCTGGTCTAACGCTCAAATTAAACTTTGTAAACCAAATTTCATTATTTTTGGGTGTGTAACGAAATCCCGAAAAACAAAATCCAGAAACACATAATCCAGAAATACACAATCCAGATTCGACCAAATCCCGGCCAATCAAAATCCAGACACGACCAAATCCAGACTAATCATAATCCAGACACTACACAATCCAGACAAAAAAATCCCGACAAATATAAAAATAGTTTCTTTGGCTGCTGTGTATGTGATATTAAAATGTCCAATATATATTTGAACGCAGGTTTATTAATTCTATAGTATTTAATAAATCTGCAAATTAATAAAAATCAATGCAATACTCTAAAAAAACTTTTTTATTTCCTATAAAAATTCCGTCAAACGGATTCGGACCATCGCGCAATCTTCCTCTTATAGACCTCTGCTACTTCCGAAAAGCAATACCATGTATATTCACGCTTAATTTTTGTTAAATTTGCAATTTTTTAACAAAAATGCAAAATTTGTGGGGAAATTTCGATATGCGCCAGGCCCCTGAATTTTTGTTTTTTTTTTATTTATTTTAGGGTTGGGGGCAGCGTTGCCACTTTATTTATTTTTAAGCAAAATTGGTAATTTTTTTTTTCTAAAATCGATTTTCGTAATTTGGTAATTTTTTTCCCCGGTTTGGTAATTTTTCCATTCCTTGGGCTAATATACCATTATATGAGAGGTATCTACCAATCCACTTTGTCCGATATGGACGAATTTTACACATTTAGTATATACTTATTTCCTATTTTTCAGTGCTCTAACACAAATAGTTTAAGAGATATACAACGTGAAAATCGCAGTTTTCAAGTGAAGAATCACCCCCTCTTCACAGGCACCTCCGTCATCGCATCGGCATGAAAAAAGATTCTATGGAAGGATTCCTTTCATATGATATATGAATGTATTTTTTTCCGACACGATGACATTAACAACCATACAGGAAGCATTCTATACCACAAGAGTGTACAACTGCTGGCGTACGCCGATGATATCGACATCATTGGCACTAACACTCGCGCCGTATGTTCTGCCTTCTCCAAGCTGGATAAAGAGGCTAAGAAAATGGGTTTGGCGGTTAACGAGGACAAGACGAAGTACCTCCTGTCATCACACAAAGAAACAGCACGCCTTGGCAGCCACGTCAATGTTGATAGCTACAAATTCGAAACTGTTAAGGACTTCGTCTATTTGGGAACCAGCATTAACACCAAGAATGATGTCAGCACGGAGATCCAACGAAGAATCACGCTTGCCAATAAATGCTACTTCGGACTAAGTAGGCAACTGAAAAGTAAAGTCCTCTCTCGACAAACAAAAATCACACTCTACAGGACGCTCATCGTTCCAGTCCTCATGTACGGCGCAGAAGCATGGACAATTTCAAAATCAGATGAGATGGCACTTGGAGTATTCGAGAGAAAAGTTCTTCGTAAGATTTATGGACCTTTGCGCGTTGGCGTGGGCGAGTATCGACGGAGATTAACGATGAGCTGTACGAGCTTTACACAGACATCGACATTGTTCAGCGAATAAAGATCCAGCGGCTGCGTTGGGCAGGTCATGTCGTGAGAATGGACGAAGGCGCTCCGGCCAAGAAAGCATTTCTATCGAAACCCGCTGAACGCAAAAGAAAAGGGAGACCTCCACTGCGTTGGGAAAATCAGATGGACAGCGATGCTGCCTCCCTAGGTGTTCCCAAGTGGCGCCATGCTGCACGAAACAGAAGCAATTGGCGCGCGCTGTTGGACTCGGCCAGAATCGTCTAGACGGTTAAGCGCCAATCAAGAAGAAGAAGACATTAACAGCCAGTTTCACGAAAGAATTTAAGTTTAATTTAATTATTCTGATTTGAATTTTATATGAAATCTGAAGTCAGAATTTTCAAATTGGTTCTAGTTTCTGATATATTCATGTCCAAATAGGCAAAAAAGCGTGTTTTTGTGTTGTTTAAGTTTCATTAATTTGACAATTTCCACTTCACTTCTTTTCTTTAATTTATAAACCTCATTTTTGGTAAAATATTTGGGGAATTTGCTTTTTTCTGCTTATTCGAATGTTATTTTTTACTTTTCTCTGTTCACTTCTCACGAAATTGCGCGAAATCGCTAAAATAAGTGTACATTTACAAACATACACACACACACACAAGGTGAGATGTTTGTCAAAGTGTAAAAAAGTTGAAACATGGCGAACTTTATACCTTGCTTTACTCGCTTCACCCCAATTGTGAACATGTCCCTTTGAAAAGCACATGCTGAACGTAACTGTCAAAGCAAAGCGGGGTAGAAGTCAATTGTGCACGGGCTCTAACAGCTAATGACTTTTTAAAACGATCTTCTACGAGGGGTGCTATATATATTTTTAGCCTAATAATGAAAAAGGCATAGTTTTAGGCGCAAATCTTAAATTTAGACATTTTATTTTTGCAAAATACTATTTAAACAAGTAAGGAAGCCTAAGTTCGAGTGGAATCGAACATTAGATACTCAGCTGTATGCTTTCATTGTTTGTTTGCGTTTGATGGAAACACGGTGTACTTTATATAAAACGAGTGCTGCATAAAGTGGGCGTAGCCACGCCCATTTTCTAAATTTTTATCAGTCATCCAACTAAGCTTATGAATATTATTCTTTGTGCAAAATTTCATCTCTTTATGAGTTACAAAGATGTCACGTTACAAGTTCCTTAGGGTGTTCCAGAAATATCTTTGGTAAAAAGTAGGCGTGGCCATAAACCGATTTCAATAAATTTCTGCGTGTCTATTAACACAAGTTATAAAAGTGTATAAACCAAGTTTCGTCATAATATCTCAATTATTTGTCGAGTTATAGGCTAAGACATCTCGTATATTCCTTTGTCTAAAAATTTCAAAAATTTTTCTATTTTTTGTTTCCGGTCTATCGTAGAACTCATGCCAGAAAATTTCAATGAATTATCTTTATATTTGACAAAGATATGGCCTAAAATGTTTTTATTAGGCCACTTTATGATACCCATATATAAAAGTGGCCGTGGTCGTCAATCGATTTCGCTAAAATTTTGAACATGTATTACTTACTACAAGTAGTGAAAGTGTAGAAACCAAGTTTCGTCATTATATATCGATTATTTGTCGAGTTATGGGCTCAGAAATCTCGTATATTCCTGCTTCTAAAAGGAGGCGGTGTTTTTATTATGTCACTTTATAATACCCATATATAAAAGGGGGCGTGGTCGTCAACCGATTTTGGCAATTTTTCGTCCTTGAAAGAGTTTTTAGTGCTTAGCACGAAATTTTTATTTTAATTCAATTTTTAATTGTTGGGGTAAGTGGAAAAAAATTCAACAACTATTTACAGCGAAGGTTGAGTGTATAGCTATTTCACGAAAAACCATTTTCGATCATCAGCACTCTTTTCGGAAGTGGATGCACCGGGGATTGAACCCGAGTCCATTCCAACTTCAGCCGCAATGACCCAACGGATAAACACACTCGGCCATTGAGACTCTGTGCAAGCTGTTGGATTTTCCCCACTTTTGCCTTTTTCATTTTCAACATTAACGTTAGTGTGTATATGCTTTTGCATATATTCTCCACAAACGTGCTGAATTTTTTGTTGTAGGCAGTTCGCAATGAACATTGTTGTTGGTATTTTATTTTATGTATATACCAAACAACGTTAACAATTTTACTTGAAAGAGTTTTTAGTGCTTAGCACGAAATTTTTATTTTAATTCAATTTTTAATTGTTGGGGTAAGTGGAAAAAAATTCAACAACTATTTACAGCGAAGGTTGAGTGTATAGCTATTTCACGAAAAACCATTTTCGATCATCAGCACTCTTTTCGGAAGTGGATGCACCGGGGATTGAACCCGAGTCCATTCCAACTTCAGCCGCAATGACCCAACGGATAAACACACTCGGCCATTGAGACTCTGTGCAAGCTGTTGGATTTTCCCCACTTTTGCCTTTTTCATTTTCAACATTAACGTTAGTGTGTATATGCTTTTGCATATATTCTCCACAAACGTGCTGAATTTTTTGTTGTAGGCAGTTCGCAATGAACATTGTTGTTGGTATTTTATTTTATGTATATACCAAACAACGTTAACAATTTTACTTGAAAGAGTTTTTAGTGCTTAGCACGAAATTTTTATTTTAATTCAATTTTTAATTGTTGTCGTCCAAACATTTGCCTAAGTAAGTATATCACGCCTACCAAATTTCATCGATATATCTTCAACGGTTTCTGAGTTATGACTCATAAAACTTTCAATGTTTGCCCCTTCAGAAGTGGGCGTGGCACCGCCCATTTTCCAAAATTTCACCATATTTCTTCATAAGGGCCTGAGCTCAATACGTGTGTGAAATTTTATCACTCTAGCTCTATTAGTGACTGAGATACAAAATTTCCGATTTTTACTATATAGGGGAAGTGGGCGTGGTCATGGTTCGATTTCGCCCATTTTCAATACCATCCGTCCCAGTCTTGATACCAACTTACATTTCAAATTTCATCAAAATATCTAAATTTTTGCGCGAGTTATCGTGCGCACAGACGGACGGACATGGCTCAATCGATTTCTCTTTTCACCCTGATCATTTTGATATATATAAGTCTATATCTATCTCGATTATTTCATTCTGTTACAATCCACCGTTAGGAAATCAAAACTATAATACTCTGTGTACTAGTACAGCTGAGTATAAAAAAGCACCACGCCCAATAAAACACCGTTTCGCATGCATAGCTAATTTATACCTTTAAAACGATGCCTTATTAATTTTGGTAAATTATTTGAGCAGAAAAAGGGATTGCAAAAAAACACCAATTAGAAATAATATATATAATATACAAAATGTATGGGAAAATAATTTTTTTTTCGGGAATTTTATTGGATATTCTCCTATTCTGGCCAGAGAACAATCTGAATTGGTGTCAATCATCCAAGTCGGTGCAGGCGTTCTTGAATTATACGCGTTTGTACTAACGCCACTTTCTTTTATATATATAGACAATAATAATACAATGGCGTTATTATAACTCTGACGAGTTTTATGGCCGAGCTTCTTTCCCAATTCGAGGTGTGCTCCTTAACTTTGGGTTTTCGTACTAATTGGGTGGATCTACAGTTTTATGCCGGCTCCGAACGGCGAAGGCATTTTTTGTGAGATGCTTTTTCATGGCAGAAGTACACTCGGAGGGTATGCCGCCCAGTGCCGAGAGGTGACCGCTGCTCTTAAAAAACCCAATAACTGGACTTTTACTAATTAGAAAAATTTTTTTGGTGTTTGCTCGGACTGGGGTTTGAACCCGAGACCTCTGGCATAGCAGGCGAGCACTCTAACCCCTGCACCACAGCGGTATTCAAATTGAAAAAATTTCGTTCTGTTACAATCAATACCATGGTTACCATGGCAATCAAAAATAACATAAATGGGGGATTATTATCATTGAGTAGGCAGCACGAAATGTCATAATCTGCTTAATTGTCAGGAGGTTGATATGGCGACAAAAATTTGACGTTTGCTCTGCCTTCTTTTTTATACCATGGGTACATACATACATATGGGTGTTTCCGAAAATGGGTCAACCAAAGAGAAAAATTTAAAAATGCACCTAGGCCAAACTTTTTGATACCATTATATAGGTACGTATTTCCTTTATCCCCCAAAATTTTATGGACATTTTAGGTCTGCTACTTACAAAAATTACGTCTTTCATACTACCATAAGGTCAGACCTGGGAATATCAACATAGACACATTTACAAAATACTTCAAATCTTGTATAAAGTGTATTCCAAAGTAGTGCTTTTTTAAAGCGTTCGGACGCAAAATATACTTTGCAGTAAAAAAAAACATACCTTTGTTATATTTTTAAAATTTTTTTGACAAAACAGTTTTGGGTGCTCTTTCGGGCAGCGTTAATTTTTTTCCCAAAATCAAAAGGATTCCTGAGTGTAAGTATATTAAACATTGGACACAAAAAAAGAGAGAGAAAAAAGATTTTTAGGAAAAACATAAAAACCCCTTGAAGGTAAGAATGCTCCAAGCAATTTGAAATAGATGTAGACAATAAAATATTTTTGGCCGCATAAAACTTGAAAATCTATCTATATGCGATGGCTTAAATTAAAACAAATACTAGCCCACATTGGTCCCAAATCCAAAATTTGTGGGATAAACCCAATTTTTAAACTTGTAAGTGTTCAAAAAAGGCATGCATTTTCCAATAGTACATACTCGTAAACTATTGCACCTAAAAACCAGTTTAATTCAATACATCTGGCTACCATTAGTTTCTGACAAGCCATCAAAGTCAGCTCTTTCGCTACAATAATATTAAAGTTTTGCGTATTTTTTTTTTGCTGTGAACTTTTTAATATTGGAAAAGTAATTTGCTTGATTGAAAACAAGTGCATATTTTTATGGATAACGTATGAAAAAGTAAGTAGAATTTACTCTTACCAAGTTTTTCCATGTTTCTAAGTGTATTAGGGTAGCTTTGAAGTGGTTTGCGATTTTTGTGTTTCATAGACAAAAAGTTATATAACTACACAATTCTTCACAAAAGTAAAGACGCTATATTATTAAGTAAAGTGTATTTAATAAAGCCATGCAAAAATATTATTGCCGTTTATTGCCGTTTTTAAAAAAAATCGATATTTTTCCAGTGAACTTCTATCTCAGCAATTCCGAATTGTTCGACATTTGCAGGCGCTAATATAGTATGATGTCGCTACCTTAACCACATAAAGTGAGTTGCGGACGTTACTCATTATACAATTTCGTAATCTGCTATGAAACACAAGTTTTAACGGGTCTTGCGTTAAGAAAACCCTCAAAAAAGTATTTCGACACACAGAAATTTAAATTCGCTTATTTATTTGAAATTTACTTTAACATACTTAAATATATAGAACTCTGTATTCAATTACGATAATTTTGACACCTTTTGCGATATAGTTCTCAAAAGGAAATTTTTCTCATACCTGGAAGGGACACCCTACTGGCAGTCACGGTGGGCGTGGTCTGATTGATCAGATATTTGCTATTTTTCTTCCATATGCCATTGCTATAGGATTTATCAAAATTCAACTGCGTAGCTGCATTAGTTGAATTTATGCCAAAAAAATGGAATTGGGACCACTGTGCAGCCCTTCATTCATTAGACCAGGCCTGCTCAACGCTCTCGTATTGAAAGTACAAAACTCAATACATCTACAAATTTTGTATATGCACTGAAAATTTTTTTATTAAACGGTTTTATTTAGCTCACCCCGTTTGTTTTATTTATTCTTGGGTCAAATTTAGTAATTCAAATTTCACCCTCTTCCTGTCAACCGATTAATCTGAAATTTTGTACGCATGTATAACCCCGATGACAATGCAATATTATGAAAAAAAAATTCCGATAGGTGGCACGTGGGTCGCTATATTTACAAAAATCGCATTTATGGTCCGATTTGGCTGAAATTCGGAACATGTATTACTACCTTGAAAAGAAATATTTTCTTTAAAAAAAATTCCGCTAGGTGGCGCGTGGGTCGCTATATTTACAAAAATCGCATTTATGGTCCGATTTGGCTGAAATTCGGAACATGTATTACTACCTTGAAAATAAATATTTTCTTAAAAAAAAATTCCGCTAGGTGGCGCGTGGGTCGCTATATTTACAAAAATCGCATTTATGGTCCGATTTGGCTGAAATTCGGAACATGTATGACTCCTTCAAAGGAAATATTTTCCTAAAAAAAACTTCCGATAGGTGGCGCGTGGGTCGCTATATTTACAAAAATCGCATTTATGGTCCGATTTGGCTGAAATTCGGAACATGTATTACTACCTTGAAAAGAAATATTTTCTTAAAAAAAAATTCCGCTAGGTGGAGCTGAGATCGGGGTAATTAAAACTGAAAATCCTAATTATGGACCGATTTGGCTGATATTTAGCATGTGCATTACTTAAATAATTTACAAATGTTTAAAAAAAAATTGGAGCCGCTAGGTGGCGCGTGAGTCGCTCTATTTAAATAAAAATAGGTAAAAAAACTTTTTAAGTTAAACGGTTTTGTGTTAAACATACATTGCAAAGTTTAAGACTAAATGGCGTATAATAATAAGATTTAAATTTAGAAATTGAATCTGTAATTTAGGTATCTGATTAATCCAGCCTGAATCCACCACCCAAGTCAAGATTTTGTATCGTGTTGAGGACTGTGTGGCGTTAGGGTGGCTAAAAATGATACGTCGTTAGCGGTACACCACCCAAGTTAAGGTGAAAGGTTAAAACGCGCCGAGAACTGTATGGCATTAGGGTGGATAAAAATGATATGTCGTTAGCGTTTTCCCCTCAAGACTCAGGCGCATCTTCTTGTACATAGCCTTGCCCCTTTATTGGACCTCTGGGGGGGTCGACCGTTTAAATGTCCATTACTCGTGGGAACAAAATGGTAAAAAAAATGTAAAAAATCTTCTTCTTCTTGATTGGCGCTTAACCGTCTAGACGATTCTGGCCGAGTCCAACAGAGCGCGCCAATTGCTTCTGTTTCGTGCAGCATGGCGCCACTTGGGAACACCTAGGGAGGCAGCATCGCTGTCCACCTGATTTTCCCAACGCAGTGGAGGTCTCCCTTTTCTTTTGCGTTCAGCGGGTTTCGATAGAAATGCTTTCTTGGCCGGAGCGCCTTCGTCCATTCTCACGATATGACCTGCCCAACGTAGCCGCTGGATCTTTATTCGCTGAACAATGTCGATGTCTGTGTAAAGCTCGTACAGCTCATCGTTAAATCTCCGTCGATACTCGCCCACGCCAACGCGCAAAGGTCCATAAATCTTACGAAGAACTTTTCTCTCGAATACTCCAAGTGCCATCTCATCTGATTTTGAAATTGTCCATGCTTCTGCGCCGTACATGAGGACTGGAACGATGAGCGTCCTGTAGAGTGTGATTTTTGTTTGTCGGGAGAGGACTTTACTTTTCAGTTGCCTACTTAGTCCGAAGTAGCATTTATTGGCAAGCGTGATTCTTCGTTGGATCTCCGTGCTGACATCATTCTTGGTGTTAATGCTGGTTCCCAGATAGACGAAGTCCTTAACAGTTTCGAATTTGTAGCTATCAACATTGACGTGGCTGCCAAGGCGTGCTGTTTCTTTATGTGATGACAGGAGGTACTTCGTCTTGTCCACGTTGACCGCCAAACCCATTTTCTTAGCCTCTTTATCCAGCTTGGAGAAGGCAGAACATACGGCGCGCGTGTTAGTGCCAATGATGTCGATGTCATCGGCGTACGCCAGCAGTTGCACACTCTTGTGATATAAGATGCTTCCTGTATGGTTAAGTTCTGCAGCTCGGATTATCTTTTCCAGCATCAAATTGAAGAAGTCGCACGAAAGAGAGTCACCTTGTCTGAAACCTCGTTTGGTCTCGAACGGCTCGGAGAGGTCCTTCCCAATTCTGACGGAGCTGGTGGTGTTAGTCAACGTCATTTGGCATAGCCGTATAAGTTTAGCAGGGAAACCAAATTCAGACATTGCGGCATACAGGCAATTCCTATTCGTGCTAAAATATAAAAAATACAAACACAAAAAAACTAAAAACTAGAAAATAAAAATAGGTAAAAAAAACTTTTTAAGTTAAACGGTTTTATGTTATACATACATTGCAATGTTTAAGATAAATGTACTAAAAACCGAAAAATAATAAAATAGATACAGTCGTGGGAATTATAAACATTTGCATAGACTAGACTAAAATAAAACCGGGGGGCACGTCAATTGTCTACAAATTATCGACTTAATGTGCGATATAAGAATCGTTTAATTCGTCGTTAGGCAGTTGGCCCGCAGACGGTGAGGAAATTACTTACTATTTTCTTGCTCATGGAAATTCCAATAGTTATACACTCCATGTTAATAAAAGAGATGTTTCAACTAGTTTATCGTTGGACATTCACACGAGGAATCGTTTCACTGCTCGTAGTTTGTCTAATCGACAAAACATATGATAAAAGTACTACTCGCTCACCACTATGAAACCCTAAAACTCGCTTATAATCGAGCTTGCTACCTTTTTTCCACATTCTAGCCCTACTTATCACACGCCCATCGTTGTCGGTTGAACAACTGCCTAATTATAGTGTAACATTACAAAACAAACATTTTAATCAACGATTGTAGACAATTGACGTGCCCCACGGTTTTATTTTAGTCTAGTCTATGCAAATGTTTATAATTCCCACGACTGTATCTATTTTATTATTTTTTGGTTTTTAGTACATTTATCTTAAACATTGCACTGTATGTATAACATAAAACCGTTTAACTTAAAAAGTTTTTTTACCTATTTTTATTTGCTCATTTAAATTTTTTTATGAGTTCCAATAAAATATTATTTTAGAATTTATTTCAAATGGTAGTATCACATACATACACATTTTTTTTATTTTTATACTCAGCTGTACAAGTACACAGAGTATTATAGTTTTAATCACATAACGGTGGATTGTAACAGAATGAAATAATCGAGATAGATATAGACTTATATATATCAAAATGATCAGGGTGAAAAGAGAAATCGATTGAGCCATGTCCGTCCGTCCGTCTGTCCGTCCGTCTGTCCTTCCGTCCGTCTGTAAACACTCTAACTCGCGCAAAAATTGAGATATTTTGATGAAATTTGAAATGCAAGTTGGTATCGAGACTGGGACGGTTGGTATTGAAAATGGGCGAAATCGGACCATGACCACGCCCACTTTTCCTATATAGAAAAAATCGGAAATTTGGTATCTCAGTCACTAATATAGCTGGAGCGATGAAATTTTACCCACGTGTTGAGCTCAGCTCCCTTTGAAGAAATTTGATGAAACTTTGGAAAATGGGCGATGCCACGCCCACTTATTAAGGGTCAAACATGGAAAGTTTTATATGTCATAACTCAGAAACCATTGAAGATATATCGATGAAATTTGGTATGCGTGATTTACTTACTCAGGCAAACATTTGGACGGAAAATAGTTAAAATCGGTTAACCGCAACGCCAACTTTTATATATGTGTATTATAAAGTGGCCTAATAAAAACATTTTAAGATATATCTCTGTCAAATATAAAGATATATCACTGAAATCTTGTCGCATGATCCAACTATGGACATAAAACAGAAAACACAAAAATTTTGGAAAATGGGCGGTGCCACGCCCACTTATTAAGGGGCAAACATTTGAGTTTTATGAGTCATAACTCAGAAACTGTTGAAGATATATCGATAAAATTTGGTATGCGTGATATACTTACTTAGGCAAATGTTTGGACTAAAAATTGCCAAAATCGGTTGGCGACCACGCCCACTTTTATATATGGGAACTATAAAGGGGCCTAATAAAAACATTTTAAGCTATATCTCTGTCAAATATAAAGATATATCATTGAAATTATGGCAGGAGTCCAACTGCGGACATAAAACGAAAAACACAAAAATTTTTGAAAATGGGCGTGGCACCGCCTCTTTTTAGAAGCAGGAATATACGAGATTTCTGAGCCCATAACTCGACAAATAATTGATATATAATGACGAAACTTGGTGTGTACACTTTTATTCCTTGTGGTAATACATGTTCAAAATTTTAGCAAAATTGGTTGACGACCACGCCCACTTTTGTATATGGGAACTATAAAGGGGCCTAATAAAAACATTTTAAGCGATATCTTTGTCAAATATAAAGATAATTCATTGAAATTTTGTGGAATGAGTTCCACAATTGACCGGAAACAAAAAATAGAAAAATTTTGGAAAATGGGCGTGGCACCGCCTCTTTTTAGACAAAGGAATATACGAGATTTCTTAGCCTATAACTCGGCAAATAATGGAGATATTATGACGAAACTTGGTTTATATACTTTTATACCTTGTGTTAATAGACATGCAAAAATTTATTCAAATCGGTTTGTGACCACGCCTACTTTTTAACAAAGATATTTCTGGAACATCCTTTGGGAATTTGTAACGTGACATCTTTGTAACTAGAAGTCATAAAGGAATGAAATTTTGCACAAAGAATAATATACATATGCTTAGTTGGATGACTGATAAAAATGTTGAAAATGGGCGTGGCTATGCCCACTTTATGCAGCACACGCTTTATATAAAGTACACCGTCTTTACATCAAACGCAAGCAAACAATGAAAGCATACAGCTGAGTATCTAATGTTCGATTCCACTCGAACTTAGGCTTCCTTACTAGTTTATATGAAAGTTTTTTGAATACAAATTTTTTACAGTGCTTTCATTTTTTAAATTTTTTTTTCATTACATATTTGTTATTGTAAATTTCCATTTCTTACGGCAGTGCTCGAGCTCCTATACAAAGTGCCTTTGCTCTGCACATTCAATATGAATCATAGGCACATACATATAATTTTTTTTTACATCTGAGTGCTTATGGAAGTGCAAAGAAAATTTTATTTTCATATTTGAAGTGAAAATATGTATCTGTGCCTATGATTCGGAACAAAACAAAAACAATTGTGCTTTGAGTGCCTATGAGGTGAGCAGCCCTGCATTAGACTGTTTCTCATGCGAAAATGGACATCTTATTACTGCCGGACGTACAGTGACATCTAAGCAACGCAATATTTAAAATACCTTTGTTTATTCTTATTAAATTTTGCTAGTACTTACATCAGTTTGTTTTTATATTCATCGCCACTATACATTATTAAGTACCGTTTTGGTGCTCAGAATGTGCAAGTAATGTAAATTTTGAATTAATGAGTTAATTGCAATAAAATATGTGCTCAGCACTTGTTTTGTTATGAAAAAGTTTTGTTTTCCTTCAGAGAAAAATTTGGAACGTCCGAACGGGAACGTCCGAACAAAATTAAAACCGATATTTCTCCAATAAAAAACGTCTACAGAAATATTACTTTAACGTAGTGACAGTCCTTGTATATTCCTCCGTTAGTCGTATATACATCATTTTTTTGTAGCATCAACCAATTCGCAGAATTTTAACGAAATCAGATGCAACCTCAAATACGAGGTACTTTTGAGGAACGTCCGAACGGCAACTTTAAATCCTTCTACTGTGGTAATGGGTCATCTCTAGAAAAAAAGTTTGATAGCGTTGGATAGAGGAGTACAAAGGCTACAAATCACAAAAAAAAATATTAGGGGTATTCGCTATCCATAGCACGATAGAAAGATAGCAAGATAGCACGGATTGCAAATATCCTAGACCAAAATATGCTACACATAGAGAGCACCCTATTGCTCAGTCGTAGGAAATTTTAAGAAGCAGCCTTTCTTTTTTGCCAAGCGGACGCGTTCATCACTCACTTTTTAATAAATAAATCATTTTATTTTAGTAAATTTAATAAATACACACAAAACATAACATTTCAAGCAAAATTTGGATGCTCAAATTGAAATTTAAATTAGCAATTGGCAAATGTCAGCTGACGCAGGGTCGCAATTAATTTCCTACACTTCATAGCAAATAAATATACATAGGTTTTGCTGTAGTATATTTTTGAGGTCTAGCATATTTCTGTTCGCCTGTATTTTGTTGTTGTGCGTTGGAAAACTTTGCAATCCGTGCTACGTGCTAGGGTTATGCATGATTCAAATAAAGAAGATTGTGTATTCAGCCGTTCCGCTATGCGTTCATCCAAAATTTGACAGAATCAGCTGATTTAGTGACGTAGTAACATAAACTCTCTTTCACCCAGTTTCGTTTCCGGTTTTCTAATAACTAAAGATTGTGTGCGATAAATGTGAAATTTATGTTAAAAAACTATTTGAAATAAAGAAAAATGAAGTGCCGCGTATTTATTTCTGTGAATAATATTTCAATAAAGGTATTTTTTGCCTGTTTGCAAATTTTCTTTCTCGTCGATAACGTAGTTGATGACGTACTAACCAAAATGAACCCAGTCTCGCGGATGAATATTTTGTTGAATATGGCTGAGTGCACAATCTTATCTTTTTGAATCATGAGGGTTATGCTATGGATAGCGAATACCCCTATTCTGATCCAAAGCCTACTATAGGTTTTATACTGAAAATAATGTGGCAGCATAGAACGTAGTGCTGGAAAACCATCGATAGTGGTCCCATCGATAGTTTTAAAGGCAACCATCGATAGTATCGATGGTTTCATACTATATGTACGTAGGTGGCCCGTTAAATGGAAATATGGTGCTCAAATATTTAATGCACATATACATACATACATGCATATATGTACTTACGTTCTCGTATTTAAAAGAAAAATATACATTTTTATTTTAAATGTATTATAAAATTAATAAAAAAACCAAAGTGTATCTAAAATTTCAGTACAAAAAGGAAAAATAAATAAATAACTTCATAGTAAATGGCAAAGGAACACATGCATTTGTACATATACAGTTGTCCACAAAATAATAGGAGTGCCGACATCAAAAACCTAAATTGCTCAATTATCAACAAAAAAAAACATTTTATTTGAAAATTTTTTTCACAAAATTATTCATTAATCTTTATTTATATATTCACAGCCTACACATTTCAATCAAGTATCTTAAAAACTAAAAATCTCAGTTTTGGTAAAGTAATCAAAAAATTATTCCACAAAAAATACGGAGTTTTACAAACTATTAAGAATACCAAAATTTGGCTAAAATTTAAGAATTATCGTGTGAAAATATGAATGCTCGAATTTTTTTGTGGAACTAATTTTTTGATTATTTTACAAATTTTGATATTTTTAGTTTCTAAGACACTTGATTGAAATATGTGGGCTTTGAATATATAAATAAAGATAAGAAAATAATTTTGTAAAACAAATTTGCAAATAAAACGGTTTGTTGTTGAGAATTGACCAACTTAGGTTTTTGATATCGGCACTCCTATTATTTTGTGGACAACTGTATATTCATGAGATCTGATTAATTAATTAATTTAACAACCATTGGTTGATATTCAAAAAGGTTAGCATATTTAAATTTTTTGGCTTTAGGGAGGATCGCCTGTCGTTGGCTATGTAGCCTGCCCTGCTAAATGCACGCTCGGACTCTGTTGAACTTGCAGGAATAATGAGGTGCTTATTGGTGCATTCTTTTAAGAGTTTATAGTTTGGTACAGCTATCTGCAATATAATTTTAATTATATTTTTTCGAAGAAATAATAGATTTTATAGTTACCTGCCAATATTCAAGAGGATCACTATCCGTTGGTATATTTGCATCTTCAAAATATTGCCTCATTGCTACAATTGCGTTGACACTTTGGGACCTTATTTTGTCGTCACGCTTTTTTCTCAAAAACTCAAACATATCACGTTTCCCCAATACAGATTCAGCGGTTGGTGGTAGTTCTGAAACAGAAGGTTCGGCAGAGTTAGCTGACACCTTCATCCCCGCAAGTTCATTTTGCAAGAGCTTTATGGCAGATTCTGCATTGGAAACCGATCTGAATGCTTCTTTTTTAAAGCGAGCATCTAAGAGAGCGGCTTTTCTTACTGGACTGCGGAGTTCGTACGGCTCAATTCTTTCTGAAAGGCGCTCCAAAAGAAATTTTCCAATAGAAATTCCTTTTTCAGTTTTCATATTGGTAATGAATGCTCTGATGTTGCTAAAAAGGCCATATATAATTGGTAAAACCAAAGAAATAGTCACAGTATTACTAGCTGATACGCGTTTTGAGGCATCGTCCATTTGACGAAATAATTCGTCAAGATCCTGCAAAAATTCGATTTAATCGGCGTTAAAGATGTCAGGTGCTTTGGATGTCTTTAAAATGACAGATGTAAGGGCGTCTTTTGTTGCAAGTATCCTGTTTATCATTCTATATGCGCTGTTCCATCGCGTTGTTACTTCCTGGATCAGGGACAACGGATTTGTGCCTTGTGCTTGACGAAATTTTGCATATGCAATAGAACTGTTTTTGAAGAAGGTCACAATTTTCTTGCATTTTGCCACTAGCTCCTTTAAATTGGCATGTGATAAAACATCTTGCATAACTATAGCAAAGCAACCAATGTGGCATTTTTCCAATAGCCCGCATGCTTTAACCATGCTGTTCGCAGTATCTGTTACTACAGCTGTCACTTTATCAAAGATGTTCCATTCATTCAGGACTTTGCGCATGCAATTTGCAATATTCTCTGCCGAATGGTTGGTGTCGTCGCTCAAGGGATTAGTTGACCGTCCAATAGAAAGTGGCACGTGACTGTTAATTAGTTAACATTGCTTTTTGACGTCCAACCATCTGAGGTAATTGCACAATAATTTATATTAGATAATATACTTTTAAGGCTTTTCGCGGCATTTTCAAACATATCCACAAGCAGTACATTTCGGAAAATGTGGGCAATAAAACAAAATGTATTAAACAAAAAATTGGCTTATTCACTCATTTGACATAAAAACAAAGAGATCAAAAGTAAAATTCCATACCGTTTGAACAAAAAAAAAATATTCTTATGTATGTTTAATCGTCGTACCATACGAAAACTACAACCCGATTTTTCGTGTCTGACGAAAACTAGCGCTTTAAATGTGTATTTGAAAAAGTAGCACTCGACTTTTGGCTGACGAAAACTAGCACTTTAAATTTTTGGAAAATTAGCATTTTCGACTTTTGGCTGACGAATTGCATATATAATTATTGCAACTTTTCGTCAGACAAAAATTTAAAGTGCTACTTTTCGTGCAGAATTTTTAAATTACCTAGTTTTCGTAAGAAATTTTGAAAATGCTAGTTTCGTATGGTGTGACGATATGCATTGCACACGCATATTTATGAAGGTATATACATATATCCTTAATATTATAAATTAGGTTGAACGTAAATATATCTTTGTGTATGTATATGTAGCACATCGAGTCAACTAAGTCTACTTATTTTTGTGGAATTTTCACCAAGTCTTACTTTCTTTAATATGTAATAGGTAAATAAATCGCATCCTAAACCATAAAGTGACGCAACGGGATATTTTTTGAAGTCGGGTTTTCTCCATAATAGATTTTATAATCTAGCGACTTCCCCAAATTCCTTTCCATAGGCTTTTCCTGGAAAACTAACATTATACTCGTATGTGGATTCTCTCCACAGACTTTCTTTTAGAGAAAAAGCACTTCAGCACCATTTAAAATTTTTGGATTTCGAGCTGTATCACTTTATGATTTAGGGCGAGATACATACATATACATATGTATGATATAAACAATATCAATTAAAACTTTGTGCAAATATTGGGCAAACATTAAACAAATTTTCATTAAAATTTTAAAGTTTTACTGAAAATTTTTGAATTTTCTGAGTATTCCGCTTCGTAGCTCAGTGACTTAAGATTCACTAAAACAAGTAAGGAAGCCTAAGTTCGAGTGGAATCGAACATTAGATACTCAGCTGTATGCTTTCATTGTTTGTTTCCGTTTGATGGAAACACGGCGTATTTTACATAAAGCGAGTGCCGCATAAAGTGGGCTTAGCCACGCCCATTTTCAACATTTTTATCAGTCATCCAACTAAGCATATGAATATTATTCTTTGTGCAAAATTTCATTCCTTTTTGATTTCTAGTTACAAAAATTCCCAAAGGGTGTTCCAGAAATATCTTTGTTAAAAAGTAGGCGTGGTCATAAATCGATTTCAATAAATTTTTGCGTGTCTATTAACACAAGTTGTAAAAGTGTATAAACCAAGTTTCGTTATAATATCTCAATTATTTGTCGAGTTATAGGCTAAGAAATCTCGTATATTCCTTTGTCTAAAAAGAGGCGGTGCCACGCCCATTTTCCAAAATTTTTATATTTTTTGTTTCCGGTCTATTGTGGAACTCATGCCACAAAATTTCAATGAATTATCTTTATATTTGACAAAGATATCGCTTAAAATGTTTTTATTAGGCCACTTTATAATTCCCATGTATAAAAGTGGGCGTGGTCGTCAAACCGATTTCGCTAAAATTTTGAACATGTATTACCACAGGTAATAAAAGTGTACACACCAGTGGCGGATTATCGAACAAATTTTGGGACCATTGCCCCAGGGCCCCGGACTCAAGGAGGCCCATGAAAAAAATATTCATATGATAATATGATAGATTTTTATTTGTTTGCCCAACAAAATTAAACCACAACTTTTCTGCACTTGAGTGTTACGAACTTATCAATAATTTCATCAAAGTTTAATTCATCCAACAAGTTATTTTCAATGGAAAGAACTGATAGACTGTTCAAACGATCATCTCCCATAGTGTTACGCAAACAATTTTTTATCAATTTCAATTTTGAAAATGATCTTTCATCTGTAACATTAGTGACAAACATGCATAAATAAATGCGTAATAAAATGTCTAAATGCCAATCACGTTCGGTCTGTGTTCCATTTGGTAAAACCCGATGCAAATGATATTCAGAAAAGTTTCTTTGTCCAGATTTCTTTGCGATCAAATCAATATTGCGACACGACGAGGGACCTAAATAAGAGTATTCTGTGTTAATTTTTTACTCTTATATTGAAATACCAACGATAAGTTGGTACGATTGATTGATTGAATTGAATAGGCCACAAACCTGGGTCATTTGAAAACACATTGGTGGAACTTTCATCAATTTTTGATACATTCACCGAACTTTCGACATCGTCTGGATTTTGCACACCTTCGATCGTGCTGTCAACATGTTGGAAATTAACCTCTTTTGACGTTGATGGAATTAAAAAAGTATCAGAAGTAGATTCACAAAACTCAGGATTGTCACAATTTGCTTCGTTTACAGTTGTCGTCGCATTAGCGAAGTGGCTTGTTAGTTTCGGTATTTTAGAAAGCAGTTGCTTATCGCGTTCGTCTTTATTTTTTTTTTAATTTGCTCTTTTCAGCTCCACTCTTATATTTTCTAGACTTATCCATGTTTACGAAATGACTATAACCAGTGTTTAAAAAACTTGAGTCGAAGTAGCAAAAGTCGTGAAAATGTTGATTATTTTTGATTTTACTTATCGTCGATTTTTAAAATGAGTAATTGCGTGTGCTGAAGTTTGATTTTCATATTTCACGACTGCTGCTGAATACAACTTGCAAAAGCAAACCTTACTTACTTTGACTTGTTGCGCTGACGAAATCAAAATCAAGTCAAAATCAAAATTTTTAAAAGGCACTACAAACACTACGACTGCTTTGTTGTTCAGAGCAGTAAGTTTAAGTGATAGCAAATGAAATCGACGCTTCCAAACAAAACTGTACTAAGTCTGAAAACTATGTTTTGCAGGAGAAGCTCTCAAAGTTTAAACTCAGATATGAAACTTCAGTTATATGCTAAGTATATTTTCACTTGTAACTTCTGTTTGTATTGAACGATCAACACCAAAACTCGACAATATCAAAGCTAGGGTACGCTTCATATAAAACCGTAAGAAAAAATAAAAATTTGCTGCGTGGTTTTTCATGGCAAGCTCTCAAAGTTTTTATTCTGTAAAAATCTTGAGTTGTATTATATGTACACTTTTGCTCATAACTTTTGATTGGATTGTCCGATTGATACCAAAATTAGACAGCATCTAAATTAAGACACGTAATACTTGTAAACGCCAAAAACGGGAAAATGTACTAAGTCGACTTGGTACAGTATTGTTTATAAGCATCGAAATGAAAGTTATTGCAGTTTTTTAAACACTGACTATAACAATAACCAAAAAAAATTTATAACGATCAAACTGTATTCTAATCGCAAAATATTTATATGGAAAAGGGCCCCCAAAAAAATTTCGCCCCAGGGCCCACCAGATTGTTAATCCGCCACTGGTACACACCAAGTTTCATGATTATATATAAATTATTTGTCGAGTTATGGGCTCAGAAATCTCGTATATTCCTGTTTCTAAAAAGAGGCGGTGCCACGCCCATTTTCCAAAATTTTTGTGTTTTTCGTTTTATGTCCGCAGTTGGACTCCTGCTATAAAATTTCAATGATATATCTTTATATTTGACAGAGATATCGCTTAAAATGTTTTTAATAGGCCACTTTATAATACACATATATGAAAGTGGGCGTGGCCGTCAACCGATATTAAATATTTTCCGCCCAAACGTTTGTCCAAGTAAGCAAATCACGCTTACCAAATTTCATCGATATATCTTCAACGGTTTCTGAGTTATGACTCATAAAACTTTCAATGTTTGCCCCTTAATAAGTGGGCGTGGCACCGCCCATTTTCCAAAATTTTTGTGTTTTTTGTTTTATGTCCATAGTTGGACCCATGCGACAAAATTTCAATGATAGATCTTTATATTTGACAGAGATATCGCTTAAAAGGTTTTTATTTGGCCCCTTTATAGTTCCCATATATAAAAGTGGGCGTGGCCGTCAACCGATTTAGATAATTTTTCGCCAAAACATTTGCCTAGGTAAGCAAATAACGCGTACCAAATTTCATCGATATATCTTCAACGGTTTCTGGGTTATGACATATAAAAATTTCAATGTTTGGCCCTTAATAAGTGGGCGTGGCACCGCCCATTTTCCAAAATTTCATCAAATTTCTTCCTAGGGGCCTGAGCTCAACACGTGGGTAAAATTTCATCGCTCCAGCTATATTAGTGACTGAGATACCAAATTTCCGATTTTTTCTATATAGGAAAAGTGGGCGTGGTCATGGTACGATTTCGCCCATTTTCAATACCAACCGTCCCAGTCTCGATACCAACTTGCATTTCAAATTTCATCAAAATATCTCAATTTTTGCGCGAGTTAGAGTATTTACAGACGGACAGACGGACAGACGGACGGACGGACATGGCTCAATCGATTTCTCTTTTCACCCTGATAATTTTGATATATATAAGTCTATATCTATCTCGATTATTTCATTCTGTTACAATCCACCGTTATGTGATTAAAACTATAATACTCTGTGTACTAGTACAGCTGAGTATAAAAAAATTCGAATTTTTGGCAATTTTGAAATTTCATCCACAGACTTTTGAGCGGATGTTTTACAAAAAGATTTCTAGTAAAAACATTAGAATTTTGATGAAAATTCGTTTAATATACCTTATTTTCAAATTGAAGCAAAAAATTAATATACACATTCATTTAGTTACATAAATATATATGTATGTTTGTATATAATATTTATGTTTCACTTATTTAGTCATATTTGACACTGGTTCTCAAGCTTTTCAAAATATTTTTGCCAATCTCATCATGTTCACTTAGCAAAAAATAAAATTTATTAGGATATTAGGAGCATAGTGAAAAACGGGTATCTACGGAGCCCTCCGTAGATAGGCGAACGCCAAGTAAAAAAGGGGTAGAATCCCCCCAAAGGGGTACATCTGGCAACCCTAATCCATCATCACCACCAACTCCTTTCACTAAATGTCTGCATTAATACAAAATCTATATATTAATAGGCTAAAATTTTTTTTCATACAAACAATTGCCAGGCTGTTTAGCACATTTAACATACTCATATCCACATAAAATTGATATGGATGTGTTCGTATGAGTCAGGAGCAGTGCATTGGCATATAATTTTTTCTATAAATTATTTAATTTGTTTATAATTAATAAATAAATTTTTTAGTTAAGAGAAATAGATATCGTAAACGTGTTTACAAATATCGTAAACACAGTTGAAGAGTCGCTTTAATTTAAAAGCGCTCTCTCCATTTTATATGCATTGGCCCAGTTTACGCTCAAATCAAAATCAACGCGGCCAAATATATCCTATTGCTTTTCCATTAAAGCGAAAAATGAGAGAGAGGGCGGGAGAGCACACTGAGTAATTTTAATTTTGACCAAGGCATATCTAACAGGCAGGCTCGGCGGCGAATTGAAAAACTTCTTTTTTATTTACAAAGGTAGAGTGTAATGTCAAAATCAAAGCGAATTCACATCAAGACCAATAGGAATGGATGAGCCCCAAACGAATTCAGATTTTAACCACGGCGAAATATCATTTTGACATTACACTCTACCAATTACAATAACAAAATACATGGGAAATTTCTGAATTCGCCACCGAGCCTACCTTCCTAGATCTGTCTTGATTTTGACCATGATTTCGCGTCGGACCGTGATCAAAACGGCAAATCAGTGTTGCGGTACAACTGGAATTTGGAAAGTGTTGCTTATCTCCGCGAAAATAATTTTTGTACCAATACAGAGTTGAAAAAATAAATTGCATGGTCGAAATTCGAGCACCGGAGATACTACTTAGTAATATATTATTATAATAGAAAATACAAATGTATATTAAAAGAAAATTTTTACCTACCGTTTTTTTGTTTAAGTGTTTCAGCATTCGTTGTAGTGATGTGCCAAGTAAAATACTATCGATGGTTCAAAAAAAACCATCGATAATCGCTATGGAATTGGCTCCATCGATAGTATCGATGGTTCAATCGATGATTTTCCAGCACTAATGGAACGTCCGTAACGCTGGAAACACCCATATCATCGTACCATACGAAAACTAGCATACGATTTTTTGTGGCTGACGGAAAGTAACAAGATCGACTTTTGGCTGACGAAAACTATCAATTTCGTTTAAACAACAACAATTTTAATGTAAAAACAGTATATAATTACTGCTACTTTTCGTCAGCCAAAAGTCAAATGTGGCACTTTTCATACAGAATTTTTTAATTGAAAGTTTTCGTATGGTACGACAATGTGTAGTTAAGAAACTTACGCAAAAATTACAAATGAGATATCATACAAACGGAGATATCATTAATTTTATTTTATATTTAAAGGGCGAATTTGTTTAATCACATAACGGTCGTACGTAACACTGTGAAATAGTCGAGATAGATATGGATTTAAATATACTTAAATGATCGAATGAAAAAAGAAATCGATTGAGCCATGTCCGTACGCACTCTAAAGCCGGAATTACAATAGCGCTGTGGCAGTGGCAACGACTGCTTTGCGAATTAAGCTGATTTTTAGAAGCTGCGGTTTGCAATGAAGCGACACATAATACAGCAATGACAGCTGGCAGCGCTGCTCCGTTTAGCCCAAATTCTAACTTCGCTCCCACTGCCTTAACTCGCAGTCAACTTCTAAGTGTTGATGTGAACTTTGTCTATTTCCGTACTATGCAATTTAAGATGATTAATATATTTTTTACCAATTCTGTTTCCGTACTTTGATGCCAGCAAGCGGGAGTGAATTTAATTTTTGATTGCACTAGCAAATATTGATTTCCACTAGCAAATATTGTTGGCGGGAAGAAAAATCAAAGAAGAAGAAAGAGCAAAGGCAAAACTAAACTCAAAAACAAGATTATTTTATGTAATTGAAAAAGGTAACATGAAAATAGTAAGTAAATTTATGTCATCGCGTGAAGAATTTGAAAAGATTTCTAGTTTAAGATTCATGTATCCATTCTTTACAAATATCTCTCAATAAGAACAAACTGTACTTTATTCTGAAAAAATTTCGTTGCATACTTATATATATCTGTCCAAGGTAAAAGGAAATAGACCTAATATATAAAGAAGTCACTGCCAAAATACTGTCAACGCTGTATTGTGTTTGTTCTGGCAGTCACTGCTCATATTAGCCACATCAGCTGATTTTTAAAACCGTCACTGCCACTGCCACAGCGCTAATGTAATTTGGGCTTAACTTGCGTAAAAATTTAAATTTGTTGATGAAATTTGGTATACAGATTTTTATCGGTACTCAGCAGGTTGGTATTAAAAAGGCCAAAACCGGATCATAACCAAAGTTTTATAAGTCATAACTCAGAAACCATAACATATATATTAGGGTGGTCCTTATTTTTGAACTTTGAAAAAATAGTCGGGGCACCCCGTCATATGATTCTCTGCAGTAAAAAAATTAATACGTATTTTTTTATTTTAGTTTTAGAAGCATTTTAGAGGTCGCTACCACGCATCAAAGTTTTAGGAAACGACTTGTGAAGGGACAAGATAACTATGAATCCATAATATTAGTAATGACATGCTTTTATTAGTATATATATTTATTTGATATTGAAATCAAAAATAAGAACTCTTATTATTATTAATAACATCGGATCTGCACATCTAAATATTAGCATGCTTTGATTTGTGTTAAGTGAAAATCAATTTTTAAATTCAAAAACTAGTAGGCGTTGCATGGCCGTTATTGCATTTTTTTAAATTGTAACTGGAGTTGGCTTTGCATAAGCTTTGCATTTAGTTGTAACTTTTCTGTATTTTAAACTGTGTGGGTTACCTGTTATAAGTTATCATGGAGTCTACGAGTAAAGAAGCAAGTCTATCAACTAGAAACAAAACCAATAATTGGCTTGTCGGACAATCAATACCGAATCCCAATCAGTCAAAGTTGCCTTCTATTGGCGAAGTGTTGCGTTTATTCTTTTATTACAAAAATTAAGAAAAGAAAAATGTTCGGGATTCTGCGATTCTTGCCGCATGTGAAGTCATAAAGTTATGGGAAAGGCTAGTATACCAACAAGATTGAAAAAGCATTTGATCAATAAAATAGAAAAACTTTTCAATGAATGGCTTAAACTAAAAAAAAATTAGGAAACCAAAAAAAACGTTCGAACACGATACAACAAAACGAACAATGTTGGCAACGTAACTTAGGAGGTCTGTTTGATATCGCACATTCTGAAGCTTTGTTAATTATGACTAGACTGCGGATCTTTATGCAATTGCATATTTTTAAGGAGAAGAGATAGCGATATGGTTCAAAAGAGAAAAATGAATGTTATTAATTAAATATTCTAAATTTACATATTTATTTCTGCATATTTTGCATATTGCATATAACTTGCATACTTGCATATAACTTGCATATTTGCATATAACTTGCATATTTACATAAAAATTGAAAATTTGCATATATATTTTATCGTGAGACAGACACTTTGGCGTTTTCATAGTCCTATAATTTGTTTCAAATTGAAGAATTCTATGGAATATATTTTGCAATGAGTCATTTCTAATGGCTTAATTTTTAATAATAATTTGTCATTCAGCGTTTAACAAGCTTATCATTTTATTTTTCTGCATTTGCAATGGGAAAAGCAATGAAGAGAAAGTGTTTGAAGCTTCGAAATTGGGTTGACAATATTAAAGACCCAAATTTGAGCGTTCATTTTCAGCATATGTATAAACTGATATTAACCGATAAGCGTCACAATTTCGGCATTCAGAATCTGGAGAAAACAATTGTAGTATATTGTGGACTTAACTACAACTAAAATTATCTCTTTACGTTAAAAATTATTATAATAAAAATTAGTTACCATCTACAGTTTTTTTTGGGTGTTAATGGGTTATTTATTTGCATGGAACAAATGATCCAGCATACAACAAATGATTTTTGCATTCAACTGTATTTACTTATTTTGTATATCACTTAAAATTCTATATTTTATATGAAAAAGGTGTATTTTTAATTTGCATATAACTTGCATATAACTTGCATATAAGTTGCATATATTTTGCATATTCAAAACAGAGCAAGAAAATTCGTTTTGGAATGCGAATATATAGTTTTGAATCAATATAAAACTTAATAAAGCATTTTAAATTTTTTGCATAAAGATCCGCAGTCTAATTATGACAATAGAAGAGGATAAGCAGTTCTTACTAGCACAGCGACAGCAAAACCGACCAGGATTAATTGGCTCTGTAGATAAAAAAAAAAAGTTTAAGGAAAAGTGATCAGATAAAAAAGAAAGCCGAACACATGCAAAAATTGCGTGAAAACGAAAATAAAAGCATCTCGGCTATGACAGAAAAGGTCTTACTCTCTTTATCGACCACAAGCGAAGAAACGTCTGGATCTGATTTCGAATTTCTATTGCGATCGTTGAAGTCAAAACCCCCGAAAAAACGAGCTCGTCGAAATGTTATCAGTAGCGACCTATCTGCTAGCCTCGATGTTGCTAAATTAAGTGATAGAAAAGCTGCTATGGTCGTGTCGTCTACCTTAAAGAGTGTTGGTTGCAATCCTTCAGAGTTTAATGTGAATAGGTCTTCAATACGTCGAAATCGTATACAAAATCGGAAATCACTGGCGGAATCTCTTAAAAGAGAATTTAAACCTGACGTTCCACTTACAATTCATTGGGATGGCAAATTAATTGAGGATATAAGTGGACATAAAGCTGTAGATCGGTTACCAATTTTGATATCTGGGATTGGTATTGATCAGCTTCTGGCGGTTCCAAAACTTGAACATGGAACAGGTACAGCATATGCCTCAGCTGTGCACGAAACAATAAATTCATGGAGTTTAAGCGATAAAATTAAATGTGTTTGTTTTGACACGACATCTGTTAATACGGGCCTAAAAAATGGTTCTTGTGTTCTTTTGGAGCAAAAAATGGAGAAAGATATGCTTTGGTTGGCATGTCGTCATCACATAATGGAGATTGTATTAGAAGCGGTAGTGGTACAATCCCTGGGCCCATCTAGCGGACCTGATATTCAGTTGTTCAAAAGATTCAGGAAGAACTGGGATAGAATCAACCAAAAAGAGTATGCCACAGTAATTAAAGACGCTAATTCATCAAACATCATTAAAAATTTTGCTGCAGACATACTTTCTTTTGCCCAAAAACATCTCCTGGCATATCAACCCCGAGATGATTATAAAGAGTTACTGAACCTTACAAGGGAGTTTCCTTTAGAAAACCTGCTGGGCTACACCGTGCTAGATGGATGGCAAAATCTATCTATTGTTTAAAGATTTTTCTATTTAAAGACCAATTTAAGCTATCGAAACAGAAAGAAACAGCAGTGAAAGATATATGCCTTTTTACAGTAATTATTTATATTAAATATTAGTATGAGGCTCCTGTAAGATATTCCGCCCCGAGAAACGATCTACAGTTATTAAAAAACTTGCATCGTATGAAGTTGTAAATGAAGCTGTAGCCAAAGTAGCCATGAAAAAAATACTGGGACAGTTGTGGTATTTGTCGGAAGAGTTAGTGTCCTTTGCTTTTTTTGACGATCAACTTTCAATACAAGAAAAGAAAAAAATGGTAGAAGCGCTGGGAGTCGAAGGCTTCAAGTTAGTGTCCTTTGCTTTTTTTGACGATCAACTTTCAATACAAGAAAAGAAAAAAATGGTAGAAGCGCTGGGAGTCGAAGGCTTCAAGGACTGTCCAAAAAGAAAACAAATCAACATCAAATACATCTCTGACATGGTTATAGAGGATTTTGTAACTAGCAACTCTTTACGATTTTTCAACATAATGGGCGTATCGTCTCAGTTTTTGAGAAAAAATGTGCAAACTTGGGAGGACGATCCTGAGTTTAAAGCTGCGAAGAAAATCGTTCATTCCATGCGGGTAATAAACGATATAGCTGAACGTGGTGTCGCTTTAATGGAAGAATATAATATGTTATTAACAAATGATGAAGAGCAAAAGCAATATCTACTTTTGTTGGTGAAAGATTACAGAAAGAAATATCCAGATACGAAAAAATCAACTCTTCTGATTATATCTGCTTAGTTATTAAAAGTATTTCTAATTTTAGATTTTGTATTTTTAATTACTTTATAATACTAAATAAAAGTTTGTACTTAACAAGATTTTACATTTTTATAAAAATTCAAACGCTGGTAGCGACCCCTAAATATTTTAGAATTTTCATTTGTTTTACTACAAAATTAGTTTTTTGGGATAGAGAATCGAATGAGAGGGTGCCCCGAAAGAAATACAAAAAAAAATTTTTTCACCTTTATAAGGACCACCCTAATATATATGCATGAAATTTGAAATGCTTGATTTATTTGTTAAGAGAAATATTTGGATGAACAAAATAGGTTGACGACAAAATTTATGAATTTGAGTAAAAGGTCTGACAAATCCGATCAGACTTCTTTCATTATTTGTATGTGTTTTTATTCTTACTAGGAGTTCCCGCTACTGTCGAAAATCGACAATTCTCTAGTAGTTTAGCTACTTCAGAATGCAAAAATATTTTTAACTTTATGATATTTGGCTAGCGTAGAACTAAACTGGTCTATCTAACATTTTTTCAGAAATCGAGTTATGTACATTTTTGAACTTGAAAATCATAAATTTATCCGTGCAAAATTGATGTAGGTCTTATTTCTGCACCAGTGTCCAAACGCTAAAAATGTCACTTTAGAATTCACGTCCTTTTGTCATTTCAAGAAATTCTAAAGTGGTCCAACTAGCATAGACTACCATACACCAGTATGATCTTACACCAGATGAGTGGATGGAATTGGTTAAAAATTGTAGAAAGCATGCTCTTTTTGATGTTAATAATATGGTGGGGAAATTTATGTCATTTGACGAACTGCGGCCAATGTTCAGGGACTACCAGAGTATAGTAGACGATGGCGCAAAAGTTTCCCAAAAGCGAAAGGCAAAATTTTTCATGGGTGAATCTGTGATGCAGTTTAATTATGATTATTTTGAAACATAAATCCGTCGATATAAAGAAATCTAGCGTGAACCTACATGATTTCATAGAGTTCTTGCAGAATTTTACACCAGGTCAGGGCAGCGACATACGCGTTTTGAAATTCAAAAAAATGCAGGACATAAAAAAGTGTTGAAATTTGTACCACCGATTCATCACACCTTTTACCTGTCTCTCCACACGTAAGCCGCAGAGATGAAACAGAAAATAATCTAGAAGATTTTATACCAGCCCGCCGTGGAGAAAACTAGGTTACTGTTACTTTTCATGCAGAGGTGATCATTTACGAACATGTGTATGTTATTTTTGCAATAAAAGTACTTCCTTTCACATATTTTTTGTTGTTTTATTCTTATAATTTCCAATTTGTAGTTCAAACTTCCTCAAAAATTAAAAATTCTAAAGTGGTCTATGTAACAAGTTTTCTTGTTACAAACAAATATTATATAAAAAACGTTTCCATAATAATTTTTTTTAATGCAGAATGTTAAGTTAACTATTAAGCTAACATAATAGCTTTGTTCAACAACTTTACTTGCAAGAAGAGCGTCAGTGACAAATTAAGAGTAAAAACGAGAAAATGAGAAAATTATCAACCAAAGTTATTGAACACAAAATCGTAAACATTTGCAAGTAAACAGCTGATGCGCTGTTTTCACAATTTCATTTTTAGGTTAGGTTGTAATTGAAATCTTTGAAATTGAAAATAAATGTAAATAACTGAGTTAGGAAGACGAAAATCTACTTTGGATATTCCACAACATCGTCAAGATTCCTTTTTGCGCTAATTTATTTAGTATGCAATTAGAAATTTGCGATTAAAATGTTTGCATATTTCCAATTGAAATTTTTGTGATCATATGTTTTTGACGCTTCTATTTTTTTTAAAACTGCAAGTAGTTGCAAGTGAAAATTTTACTTGCAGCTATTTTCAACTCTCTCGAAGTCTTACTCTCCCAATTTGGATCTTTTGCAAATTTTTTGGGTTATTGAACATAAAATTCGCTATTTGTAAAAGCAATTAAAAATTTTTAGTTATTGAACAAAGCTAATAATTTACAATATTCACTTAACATACATCAACAATCGCACACCGCACTAAAACGCGTTTCATCTGTTTTCTCCACTTTTGTATTTTGTTAGATAGACCAGTTTAGTTCTACGCTAGCCATTTTTCATTAAAATGTATCTTTATTTGATTCAAAATACATTTGTACTTCAAGCAGAACCCTTTTCCATTTTTAATTTATACAAATTTTTCATACAAAATTTTTTTTTTTACCTTAGTTAGGATGGCACTGGTTTTTTTTTTTATTTTGTTTTAGTTTGGACACAGCCCATTTATTACGCCTATAAAAAGGCAACAAAAAATATTATAAAAATTATTATAGGTAAAGTTATGAGAGTTAACGGGTGAGTTTCTAAGACAAAGCTGTTCCGCAACTGTTGAGCTAAACAGTTGCCAACAGTTGTGTAGCAGTTGAGTTAAACAGCTACGTCTTAGAAACGGCTGATGAATTTATCAGCTGTTTGGCTTTACACAACATGTTGAGCTCAAGTAGCGAAGAAAATTTGTGATGGAAAACATGGCGAAAAGTTGCCAACTGTTGAGCTGAGCGGAACTACACAACAGTGCGTTTCTAAGACAAACACTCAACAGTTGCACAACAGCTGTCTTAGAAACTCACACAATGTGTTTTGCAATAACAATAACATAAGAATTTTCTGCAACAACAGCTAATACAAAATTTTCCAACGGCGATTGCGCACGTATTTTCCAACCGATATTAATGAAAATCAAAATCTTCCTATTCTCGGGAATTCCCTTTCTAATGATGGTCTAACTTTTAAAATCGGTTCAGTAGAATCGCTAAAAGGTCGCGGACAAAATTCATGTTAGCGTATTAATATATAGATTTTCAAGTCTTTCATTGTTTTTCCTCTTAGATATCATCGCACGAAATTACATTGGATGTCGGTGAGGATCGAATTCTCCTGGAATCTATGAAACATGGTTATATGTTTGATAAACTTGTTAGTTATCGTTTGAATCAAGAGCGTGCGCGTGCTATTTTTGATAAAACCAATAAAGTAAATGGGTAAGAAAATACATAAAGAAGATTTTAATTTATTTTTCTTTGCAATTACAGATGTTGCAAGTCCGCATTCCTGTGCATCCAGTTCTATGAATTTCTTAACTTTTACTTATCCAGCTAACAATTTTACCCGAAATCTGTTAGATATCTGGGTTTATCGGCAAAAACTCCGAAATCAAGAAGATTTCTGTACGACTTCTTGAAGATAAATTTATGAAGACGTTAGCAGGAATTCTTACAGAAATGTCTTGGGAAATTCTTTGTTTTTTGCCGATAATTCGTACAGATATCTAACAGATTACGGAACAATGGGTGGGAAAATCTTTTGTTTTCCGACGAATCTGATGGATATCTTACAGATTTCTAAATAAAACTCAGCTTAAATTTAATTATTATTTAATATTTCAATGGATAAACATACATAATTAAGTATTTTTTATATTATTATTATTTCAATGGCTTTGCGTTAAACGGATTCATAACACAGTCCAACAAATTTACAAAAATCTTACTCAACACGAACAATCGCTATTAATTACGAAAGAGGATGTCTCCCAGACCATCTTTGCCGAACAGAGTACTAGTCCAGAGGGTCTGAGTTTTTTTTTAGAGGGGGTTAAAGTTTTATGGTTTTAGCTGGAGGTGCAATTACTTTATCGAAAATATCTTATAAAAAATGACCTAAAATGAAGTTTTTGAGCTCGGAAACACATGTAGAAAATATCAATTAACAATGCAGATAGAGGGTTAAAATGTTCTAGAAAATTGTTCGCCATAAAATTTCACTAGGGTTCCCCTCAGACAAAATCTTTGTACAAATAACGCAAAAGACCACAGGATATAATAATCATAGATTACGCCATGAAATATGCAAAAATTTGTATATGTACACAGATTAGATACATTTTTTTTCTTTGGATCCTCCCTCCGGCACCGGAATATGAAAATATGGTGTCATAGAGTAAGTTAATTAAAAAAAAATTCAATTTTACAAAAACTGAGTTGGGCTACTCCAAAAACCGCGTGATTTTCAGGAATTTCATGGCAAGTTTAGATTTATGTATGAAAAAAGTTATGATTTTGCACAAGAAAAAAATTTGATGTCTAGCTATATGTAGAATTAACCGCTAAAGTGAATAGCATATTCAGTTTTTAGTGCACTTCCCTGGGAAGGTAATATCGCGGCATAAATAGAACATCTTGGTTTTTCTCACGAACATTCAACTTCATGCCCGGACATTTTTTTTTATCTGAACCATATAGGATGCTGCTTAATTAAATGCGGTTTTCAAAAACTCATTCTGGTTAAAAATATATTAATATTTGGATGAGCTCATCAAGTTTAAGTGAAGTAAAATATACCCTAAGAGGGCTGACATGGCTTAAAATTTCTAAAAAAATATTAACAACTTTTGCTCTTGAAGGCGGTTTTATGATTGTGTACAACTCCACAAATGTAGAAAAAAGGTAGAAAGGTCGAGACCGTGGATAGCGGAAAAAATGTGACCCGGATGGGCGCAAAATATTTTTGGGCAATATTAGCATCAAATTATAGGCATTAACTAGGGTTTGAATACAGGGTTGCGTGATTTTGATTTGACTGAATCACTAATCAAAAATATTTTCTGATTCTTGATTTAAAATATTTTCAAATCAAAGATAATTTTTATTTGTGATTCGTTTCAAAAAAGAATCAGAAATACCCTTTGATTCGTGA
Organism: Urophora cardui; assembly: GCA_960531455.1. Classification (NCBI taxonomy): domain Eukaryota; kingdom Metazoa; phylum Arthropoda; class Insecta; order Diptera; family Tephritidae; genus Urophora; species Urophora cardui. The sequence continues at coordinate 57,418,949 of OY482674.1, read as the reverse complement.
TTCAAACTATTTTCAAATCAAAGATAAATTTTATTTGTGATTCGTTTCAAAAAAGAATCAGAAATACCCTTTGATTCGTGATTCAAACTATTTTCAAATCAAAGATAAAATTGATTTGTGATTCATTTCTTAAAAGAATCAAAAATCTTTTTTGATTCTTGATTCAAACTTGATTTCGAATCAAGATTCTTAATAAATTTTTGATTCGAATCAAATTTTTGATTCGAATAAAATTTTTGATTCGAATAAAATTTTTGATTCGAATCAAATATTTGATTCGAATCAAAAAATTATTTTGAATCAAAACTTTATTTCAAATAAAAAAATACTTAGTACGTGATCCCACCACCCCCGCGAGTTGAAATGCAAAAAATCTAAAATTTCAACAAACGTCTACGTTGTTGGGAGGAAATGCAAGCAGATTTTCGCAGTTGCTTAGCCAAGCATTTGTGCATATATATGTATGTATATACTTACATACATATATGTAGGTATATAACGAATAAATGAATGAAAGGATGAATGAATTATGGTTAGGTGTATGCATACAAAGAGCCTATACACACTTGCGACTCAATCGATTTGGTCGAATAGGACTGTTGTATTCACACTACTCCAACTATTTAGTCGAATCGGTGGCAGCTATTCACACTTGAGACTAAATAGTCGTGCGATTGACAATGACATAGTGTTGCCAATGTTCACATTTTACTCAGCAAATTTTACATTAGTGGTCTTCATATAAAGTGATGAAGTATTAAATTGTTAAAGTTTATCTGCATTCTTACATGAAAGCACCTTCTTGTCAGCTGTCAACTTGATTAATAAATAAAAAACAATAAAATAAACAAAAAGTGCATACATTGTTTGGCTTTGTTTCTTATTAAACTAGCAACTAGCTGTCAAGTAAATGAAAAGAGAAAAACGGAAGGAATTACGCTCATAAAGGCGAAACGAACAGAAGTACAAGAAACGGAAAAATAGTAAAAATCAGCCATTAATAATTTTCATGAAATTTCATTTTCATTATTTCTATTTTAAAATGCGATTAATGACATTTGAAGAGAACAACAATATCAAGAAACATATGAAAACGGAAGTAAATATCCTTAGTTAGATAATTCTTGTCTATAACTACATCATTTCCAGATGGATTTTAGAAAGCGTCAACTGGATTTTAGAAAGGGGAAATTGGATCTGAATTGGATGGAAATGTCAATTGGATTTTAGAAAGGGGAAATTGGATTTTAGAAATATCAATTGGATTTTAGAAAGGGGAAATTAGATTTTAGAAATGTCAATTGGATTTTAGAAAGGGGAAATTAGATTTTAGAATAGCCAAATGGATTTTAGAAAGGGAAAATTGGATTTTAGAAATGTCGATTTGATTTTAGAAAAGGGAAATTGGACTTTAGAAACTGTAAATTGGATTTTCGAAAATTTATATAATTATTAATTTATACTTTCATACGCAGTAAAGAATTTCTATTCGAAAAATTCTGTGTAAAATTTATTATAAACGCACATTCTGAAATCCAATTCACGCTTTCAAAAATCCAATTTTGTTTTCTAAAATCCTTTTAACGCTTTCTAACATCCAATTGACATTTCTAAAATCCAATTTCCCCTTTCTAAAATCCAATTGACATTTCTAAAATCCAATTTCCCCTTTCTAAAATCCAGTTAACGCTTTCTAAAATCCATCTGGAAATGGTGTAGTTAATAAGAAACGAACCTTTTGTTTTTAAACATTTTGAAAATATTAATTGAAATATTCAATCTCTACAATTTACCAAAAGTGAAATAAAAGTAGTTCTGTCAGCATGGCAACTCTTTCCTCTACGAATATCACTGTTGTTGTTGTAGTCGTTCGACTAAATTGTCTCAAGTGTGAATACGTAGAAGGGCGCCTTGCTGATCAAGCAGTTGTACAACTGTTTCAGTTGGAATGAAATTGGGCTGCAAATCCAACTGTTTCAGTTGTACAACTAATTGAATGTAGTGTGAATGCTTCCATACATTCCCATGCAAATCAACATTCGACTAAATCGATTGAGTCGCAAGTGTGTATAGGCTCAAAGAGTGGTTTCGATATGTAAATATGTATGTGCATACGTTAGGCTGGGTCAATTTTCTAAGCCATACTGTTCGTAGAAAAATCGGATTCTGCATTAAATTCTATGAAAAATGTCTTCTAGAGCATGCCTCTAATATCAATTTCGAGCTTGCCCATTTTCGATTGAAGTTTACTAGGTATGTAGAATTGTTTTAAGTATAGTAACCCATATACTTTTAAATTCAACCAGTGGTTTTAAATTTATCTCTTTACATTCTTTTTCCTTGTTACTTAAACGACTTTTAATAATGCATGTATATAAGAGTTTGATTTCGTTGTTGTGGTTTTGTTGAAAAACGAAAATATTAAAAACAACTCCCATTCGTTTTTTTGTTTCTTAACCCTCTCAACATTAGCTTAAAATTTAGGGGGGACTTTTATAACTTTTTTTTCGCATGGGGACCAACACTTACCTCCTGACTTCATTTCCATATAAAATACAGATGTAATCTAACACATACATATGTACATACTTGCATATATATGATGTATGTACATATGTACTTACCCCTTAATATGTAAATGAATATACATACATATGTAAATTTCTCTTATACATATCCACACACGTACTTACTTATGTACTTATATTTTATATATTTTACATACATTGAATGAACCCAAAAAAAGAATAAAATAACAGAATTTAAAAATAAATAATAATAATGCATTTACCCAAAATGAGCTCGTACTAAAAGTATCTTTTACTTGAAATACATATATTTTGGATTCACTATAGGTACATACATATGCATATTTTAAACCCGTTAAAATTAAACGAAAGTGGTTTGTTGTGTTGCTTTACGAACAGCAGTTCAATCAGTGAATTTATTGGTAAAATTGATTCTTATTTACCTATACACAAAATTTCTTATGTACTACTTATTTACTATAATACATGTACATATATCTACTCTAATTCTTACTTCTATGTAGATATGTACATACATATGTACATACCCTGTAAGACAGGAATGATGGAAACTCCAACACATTCTCAGCAAACACTAACACATATAGCAGTGATAGTCATTTGATACATCATTTGGAGAACACATTCATCCCATTTTTCATACCGTCCATATAAAAATGATGGAAACTTGTAGGCAGTGTGTGACAGAAATTTCCATCAAACGTGCACCTCAAATGATATATCAAATGACTATCACTGTGTTATAGGGTATATACATACATATGTATGTATGCATATGCACCCAAGTGCCCCCTGCAAAAAAGCCGAGTACTCCATGCACGCGTGTATAGTGTACTCACTATGGACCAACCGAGTACTCCTCAACCTGCCACATTTCATATAAAAAATATGGTCCATTTAACATTGCGATGTCCCAGGCAGGGATCACATACTCCCATTTCCGCATGACACCCGAGTAATCCAAGGACTACCCACATGGGATTAATTTACGGAGTAGGTACTAAAATTAATGAAATTTAATAATCTCTGAACAATTTTGAAAGACTGCCAATTCAATTTACATACATTCATAAGTAAGCTTTTCTTTAGTTAAAATAAAATATTAAAATTTTTCTAGCGCAATCACCAGCATTTTTTGTGTCGCGTAATTTTTTCGATACATCGAACATCGATGTATCGATGTTGGTCCTCAAAATTTGCATTCCTACCCTTTATTACTGAATTGTGCACGTTCAAACGAGCATGCATATGTACATACATACATACATACAAATGTATGCACTTGCTTCGTCGTTATCGCTATATATGTACATACATTTCGTTTTCGTAGCAATGTTCGGCTAACTACGAGCCGATGCACATAAACAAGTCGCTCGCTTGGGTCTATGTTTATGATCACTTTGAAAGTACTCCTACCTACCGCAAAATGGATCATATAATCCTATGATTTTTACAGGGCCTATGCACATACATACATATGTATGCATGTACGTACGGCGTAGCACAAACGTAAATACGACAGTCAGAAATATGTATATATATACATACATACATACACATATACATATTTGGCGTCAGCATACAATTTGGCTGTTGTTGCACTTTTGGTGCATTTTATACATTTTTGTGTTTTAAGTTACCGAGAAGGTACTTGAATAATTCTGATATGCTGCAGTATTTTTGATTCTAGATAAATTTTTGATTCGAATAAAATTTTTGATTCGAATAAAATTTTTGATTCGAATCAAATTTTTGATTTGAAAATGGTTTCAATCACGAATCAAAGGGTATTTTTGATTCTTTTTTGAAACGAATCACAAATAAAAATTATCTTTGATTTGAAAATGGTTTGAATCACGAATCAAAGGGTATTTTTGATTCTTTTGAGAAATGAATCACAAATAAAAATTATCTTTTATTTGAAAATAGTTTGAATCACGAATCAAGTTGATTCTTTATTTGAAAGTTGATTTAAAATCAAAATTGATTCGAATCACGCAACGCTGTTTGAATATCACCTCCACTGGGGAGTGTACTAAAAAACTGAGTACGCCATTCGCTTTAGCTGTTAACTCTACGTAAAGCTAGACATCAATTTTTTTCTTGTGCAAAATCATAACTTTTTTCATACGTAAATCTAAACTTGCCTTGAAATATCTGAAAATCTCGCGGTTTTTATATAATTTAATTTTTTTTTAATTTACTCACTCTACACCTTTTTTTCATATTCCGGTGCCGGAGGGAGAATCTAAAGAAAAAAAATGAATCTAATGTGTGTAAATATAAAATTTTTTGCAAATTTCATGGCGTAATTTGTGATTATTATACCCCATGGTCTTTTGCATTATTTGTATAAAGATTTTTTCTGAGGGGACCCCTAGTGAAATTTTATGGCGAATAATTTTCTAGAACATTTTAACCCTCTATCTGCATTGTTAATTGATATTTTCTACATGTGTTTTCAAACAAGGGTTAAAAACGGCCATTTGCGTGGGCGTTAGAGGGTTAAAGTCTACTGCAAAGAAATTCCTCATTAAATTCTGTAGAAGAAGTCCGAGCTCAAAAACTTCATTTTAGGTCATTTTTTATAAGATATTTTCGATAAAGTAATTGCACCTCCAGCTAAAACCATAAAATTTTAACCCCCTCTAAAAAAAAAAATCAGACCCTCCGGACTAGTACTCTGTTCGGCAAAGATGGTCTGGGAGACATCCTCTTTCGTAATTAATAGCGATTGTTCGTGTTGAGAAATCACTGTTGGACAGTGTAATTAAATATCTATTATATTAAAAGTAACTTAAATAGGGAATTGGACAAAAATATTAAGAACTTATATATATAGAAATTCATTTTTTTAATTTTAATTGTTTTTTGTTTATTATTTTTTTAGTTTCTTTTTTATTGTTTTTTTATTGTTTCTGTTTTTGTTTATGCTTTGGCTTTTTTTGTTTTGTTTTTTTGTACGGGTAATAAACAAGCAAACGAGCGTTCGAGCATTTGAACCACAGTTGTTCGGGCTACTCGAAAATGTTCAAAAAAATCGAGAGCTCTTGTCAAAACATAAACTCGGATGACCGCGGAATATTTCTGAGCGATATTCGTAACGAATTAAAGATGATGAGTGATTTCGAATCTATTTTGATTTCAAATCCACTTTCAAATAAAGAATCAACTTGATTCGCGGTTCAAAATACTTTCAAATAAAAGATAATATTTATTTGCGATTCATTTCACAAAAGAATCAAAAAAACCCTTTGATTCGTGATTTAAACTATTTTCAAATCAAAGATAAATTTGATTTGTGATTAATTTCTCAAAAGAATCAAACATATTTTTTGATTCTTTGATTCATACATAAATCTAAACTTACCAAAGTTTTTGCAGAAGTGAAATTTTTTTCAATTTACTTACCCTACAACACCCTATTTTCATATTCCGGTGGCGGAAGGAGGATCTAAAGAAACAAAAATCATCTAACGTACAGATGTACATATATAAGTTTTTACATATTTAATGGCGTAATTTGTGATTACACTGCTCTGAACGGCACTATCATATCGAGCCCTAACCGCCATAAAAGTGTATCTAACAGAATTATCGTTTTTAGTTTTTTTATGGAAATCAATATAGAATACTAGTAAACCCGGCCACGCGATGCTGTGGCTTTCAATTACACTGTGTGACAATTTGAGGGTGGAAGACCACTTATTGCCACATTTGAAAAATTTTTGATATACCTTCATAGCTACTGGTTATTTTTATTTTCTGTGGACCTAGATTTTTTATACATAGATTTTGACCATTTTATTTTTCATATTTCCTCTTTCGCTTCCTGTCCTTCCCTATATCCGTCCCTTTCATTTTCCTCTTCCCTTTCCTTTTATTACCCATATTCAGTGCTAGGCCTTGCATGACACTTCAAATTTAAAAATGAGATAAACTGTAGCGTAAAAATGGATTTTGAACAGGTGGTACCCTTTTTGTAAAAATTTTAATAAATTACTCATTTCCATGCCAAGTCCTTTCATATGACACCTCAAATTTAAAAATCAAACAAACTATAGCGTAAAAACAAAGTGGATGATAATGAGGAAAAAATCAACTGATGTTAGTAATGTTTCATTGGAAATATCGAATACACCTATAGAGAGAATAAACAAATATAAATATTTAGGGGTTATAATAGATGATGAACTAAACTTCGATGAGCATCTAAAGTTTATAGAAGGGAAATTATCTAAAAATGTTGGATTTATGTTCAGAGCATGCAAGCATATCAGCAAATACTATAAAAAAATTGTTTATAAATCCATTGTCATGCCACACCTTACGTACTGCCCCACTGTATTATTTATGCTAGCAGACTCGCAGATATCAAAACTTCAGAAAAAGCAGAACAAAGTAATGCGATTCATAACGAAGAAGAGATATGACACTCCAATTCAGGAGCTACTGGATACTTTGAACTGGCTCAGCGTTAAGCAAATGATAAAATACTACACCCTTAAATTTATACATAATATAAAGCTAGGAAATCTGCCGACTTATTTAAATGATCGTCTGACTTACAACAATGAGATTCACACCTATGAAACAAGAAAAAGGTACGATTTTCATTTACCAGCGGTACGAAGTGAATTCGTTAAAAAAAAGTATATACTATGAAGGGGTAAGAGAGTACAATGAATTGCCAAGCAATATAAAAACCTGTATTAACTTAGATGAGTTCAAGAAATTACTAACCATATATTGCAAATCATTACCAATTCGATAACTAATTCCGTGATATTCCTATCTTTTTTTCTTTCTTTTTCTCTATCTTTTCGTGTCGGCCGGGTGACGGCTCGTGGTGGAGTTAAAGCCTGTATGGAGAAATGACGTTCCCTCATGAACGTCGAATTCACGTCCCTTCTGACGAATTAATACATGAGACGTTCTCTTGCGAACGATAAAAAATCCGTCCCTTATGACGGCAGGAAATGGAAATATCTTGTGAAGGACAGCAACACCCGTCCCTAATGACGGGAAGGCATGTAGATGTACCTTATATATATATATATATATATATAATTGTATTCTCGATCTAGGCTAAATAAGCCGTAACAAATAAATAAATAAAAATAAATAAATAAATAAATAAAAATAAAAACTGAATTTTTGAACAGGTGGCAACCCATTTTTGTAAAATTTGTATTAAATTACTTAATATCAGGTCAAGCCCTTTCATATGGTGCCAAAAATTTTAAAATCAAACAAACTATACAGTAAAATTAAATTTTCAAACATCTGGCAACCCAAACTGGATTTTTGAACAGGTTGTACCCTTTTTGTAAAAATTTTAATAAATTACTCATTTCCATGCCAAGTCCCTTCATATGACACCTCAAATTTAAAAATCAAACAAACTATAGCGTAAAACTGAATTTTTGAACAGGTGGCAACCCTTTTTGAAAAATTTCTATTAAATTGCTCAATATCAGGTCAAGCCCCTTCATATGGTACCAACAATTTTAATATCAAACAAACTATACAGTAAAATTAAATTTTCAAACATCTGGCAACCCAAAATGGATTTTTGAACAGGTGGTACCCTTTTTGTAAAAATTTTAATAAATTACTCATTTCCATGCCAGGTCCCTTCATATGACACCTCAAATTTAAAAATCAAACAAACTGTAGCGTAAAACTGAATTTTTGAACAGTTGGCAACCCTTTTTGTAAAATTTTTTATTAAATTACTTAATATCAGGTCAAGCCCTTTCATATGGTGCCAAAAATTTTAAAATCAAACTATACAGTAAAATTAAATTTTCAAACATCTGGCAACCCTTTTCAAAAAAAATTAAACCTTCCTGCACATCTACAGGTCAAGCCCTTTCATCTGACACCACATTTTCGAAAATCGGTATAACGGTGTAAATGTTATGGTGCTTACAAAAAATCGCTTAGCGTAATATATATAAAGATAGGGCATGAAGTTGAATATTCGAGAGAAAAAAACAAACTGTTCACTTTAGGCCGCGATATTACCTTCCCAGGGAAGTGCACTAAAAACTGAGTACGCCATTCGCTTTAGCGGCTAACTCTACGTAGAGGTGACATCCTCTTTCATAATTAATAGCGTTTGTTCGTGTTGAGTAAAATTTTTCTAAATTTGTTGGACTGTGTTATCAAAACAAAAAAATGTTGATAATTTTTTTTGATAATACATAGTTGAAACGATATGGATTTTTGTATGCTTTTTGCGTTTATAAAATCGAATATTTCAACAGAAACAAAAATTTTTTTGTTTATGGTTATAAATAACGCTATTTTGCAGCCTTAATAATAAGAGGAGTTGCAAAGCTCGCGGAACGAACTCAGGTTATATCTATTGAGCGCAAGAAAAGTGTGAAAATAAAGTTTGTCAATTAATTCTTTGCAAAATGAAAACAGTTCAGAAATTAGTTTTCATACTTGTATTTGGTCAACTAAGCTTAACTTTTTAATTTTTTTTTAAATGCTAATATTAAGTTAAATATGTTTACAACATTTAGGACCAAAAAGATCCAAAACTTAAAGCATAGAAAGAACAGAAAAAACAAAAGTTAAAAAAATTATAAAAAACATTTTGTCAATTAATTCTTTGCAATTTTTTCATATGTGACAGAAACTGAAAAAAAGCAGACCGGATCGTTGAAATTTTGGTGTGACGGCCACTAGCCTCAACCACACATTGTAGACGAAGGGTTATGGAATAAATCAAGTCCTTCAGCCCATAAATTTAGCTAAATGACTGAACACATCTCTAAGGAAACTGCCAGAACTAGAAGAAGAGACCAGATAATTTCCAGTGTTGCCAGAATTTTCCAGATTTCGTTTGACAGACTATATAAGGCGGCGAGCAGGCGCTCCGCAGTCAGTCGTAACTTAACCGTAGAATCGTTAACATCAAGTCAAGTAAAACAAGTGTAGACTTTTTAGTCGTGAAATAAAGCAGTGTGAATTAAGAAGTAAACAAAGACTTTTATTTAACAATTTAGTGATACGAACCCGATAGAAATAATCGAGCTATCGACAAATACGTAACAATTGGTGTCAGAATTGGAATTGTTAAATAAATTCCAGGACCAAGGATAACGAAGCAAGGATAACGAAATAAGGATAATGGCAAAGTTAAACGAACTGAAAATCCAAGAGCTTAAAAAGGAGTTAGAAAAGAGAAACCTGAGTACAAGCGGCAATAAAATTGAACTACAGGCAAGGTTAAGAGTAGCTATGGAAGCATATAACATTAATGTAGATGAGTTTGATTTCAACGATGATGTGGAAGAGGTCCAAAAGGAAGAAACCCAGAAGGAAGAGGCTCCACGGTCAGTAGCAAACGTAGACATGAACTCGATATTGGCTGTGCTGACACAAATATCGGCCAAAATGGAAGATCAACAGGCACAGATATCGGCAAAAATGGAAGATCAACAGGCACAGATGTCGGCAAAAATGGAAGAACAACAGGCACAGATAACGTCCAAAATGGAATTGCAACAGTCAGTACTTTCATCACAGGTGTCCGGCATTGCGGCTCAGTTGGAGGCACAAGAAGAACGCATGTCCTTACAATTCAAGGCACAGGATGCAAAAATTATACAAGTTAAGGAGGTCCTTTAAGAAAGACAAGAAAAATTAGAGGACGATGTAAAAGCATTGAAAGCCCGTCTTCAGGATATTCAACTAAGTCGTCCAGTCGCTTCAACTGCTACACAGAAGATAAAACCTCCGTCGTTTGATGGAAGTGGTCCATTTCAAGTATTCAAGCTACAATTTGAGAAAACTGCAGTTGTAAATAATTGGAGTGCGGAGGACAAAGTCGCTGCCCTGTTCGTAGCATTGAAAGGACCTGCAGCAGAAATATTACAGACTGTTAGCGAGGGCGAAAGAAACAGCTATGACGCAATTATGGGTGCCGTTGAAAGACGTTATGGTAGCGAGCACAGGAAGCAGATATATCAAATGGAGTTGCAGAATCGCTTCCAGAAACCAAATGAGACGTTACAAGAATTTTCTTCTGAGATTGAGAGGCTAGCTCATTTGGCAAACGCAGGAGCACCTCAAGAATTCATCGAAAGAATGAAAATTCAAAGCTTCATCAATGGAATACGAGATATTAGCCGTGTTTTTATTCAAGCGCATATACATCTGCGCTTAAATTTTGTATGGATTTCTAAGCGCACATCTCTATCCGCGCTTAGTTGTCCATACAAAATTTAAGCGCAGATGTATATGCGCTTGAATAAAAACACGGTTATTGAAACGAAGCGGGCTACCTATGCAAATCCAAAAGGAACTTTTGCTGAAACGGTCTCATATGCCTTGACGCAGGAAACGGCATCTCTATTGAGCAAGCCCCCTTACAAGGCTCATCGTGTGGAAGTGGAAACGCCAGACTTACTAAGCAAAATATGGGAGGCGTTGAATGAAATGCAGAAAAAGAAAAGTAATGCTGTGAAATGCTTCAGATGTGGAAAAATAGGACATATAGCACGTCACTGCAGCAATAGTTCCAGTAAGTTCAGCACTGCAGATGGGCGCAAGGCAGAAGGGCATGAACAAGCGCCCAAATCAACTCAGTCGTTAAACTAAAGCGGGCCAGCCAAAAGGGGCGTGGGCTGGTCCCCACAATGGAATGCCCCATAATCTCTGTCTCTCAGTTGGGAAGAAGAACGAGTAATGTTACTATTGGTGGCTTGGTGGACGGAATGGAGCGCATGTTGACTGTGGATACGGGAGCATCTCATTCCATCATTCGATCTGACTTGGTAAAGAAGGAAGTAAGGCCATTGTATGGAGCAAAATTGCGTACGGCAACAGGCGAGGATACCCAAGTCCTAGGGGAAGTTACATGCGAAGTTGTAATTGGAAATGTTGTCGTACTACACACCTTCATAGTGGCGGAAATTGTTGATGAAGTCATAATTGGCGTGGACTTCCTAATCGGCCAAGGCATTAAGATTGACATGAAAAACAAGGTTATGAGTTACAAAAACTTGGAGGTGCCGCTAAGTTTTGGCTACGATAAGAGATACAGCTGTAAGAAAGAGCTCGTGGAAGAGAATCAGCAGATACCGCCAAAGTCCAAGGCAATTATTTGGGCAAAGATTGCTGGAAATTGTGGGACAAACAAATTGTGGGTTGTTGAAGCAGAAACAGAAACTAAATCAGATGTACTTGTTGGAAAAACCCTGGCTATGACAAAACAAGATGGACGTATACCAGTAAGAGTACTTAATGAGTTCCAGTCACCAGTCAAACTCTCCAAAAGTGCTATCTTGGGAAAATGCGAAGAGGTTGACATCATCATGAATTGCGAACAATCCCAAGGAGAAGTTTCTACTGGCAATACAGATCTTTCAGATGAAATAAATGCTTGGACAGAAGAACTGCAGGAGAATCACAAAAGAAAGGCGAAAGAATTACTTGCCAAGTATTCCAGCATATTTGATAAGGATGGTACAAAACCAGGCAGGACAAATATTGTGAAGCATCAGATTGACACCGGTGATGCAAGGCCAATCCGCCAGGCTCCTCGCAGCGTTCCATTAGGTAAACGTGAAATGGTGAGCCAGATTATACAAGAAATGAGTGACAGTGGGGTAATTAAACCATCAGTCAATCCATGGATTTCTCCGGTAGTACTTGTTAAAAAGAAAGATGGTAAGATGAGATTCTGCGTTGACTACCGGAAACTGAATGATGTAACGAAAAAGGATAGTTACACATTGCCAAGAATTGACGACACTCTGGGCTCGCTATCTGGAACGGAATGGTTTTCAACACTGGACTTGAAAAGCGGCTATTGGCAAGTCGAAGTAAAAGAGGAAGACAAGGAGAAACCAGCCTTTAGTGTTGGCGATGGTCTTTGGCAATTTACGGTGATGCCATTTGGATTATGTAATGCCCCAGCTACCTTTGAGAGACTTATGGATCAGGTAATGAAAGGATTACACTGGAAAACATGTCTTGTGTACCTGGGCGATATAATTGTACTGGGAAAAAGCTTTGATGAACATCTCGAAAATTTGGAGGAAGTTTTCCGAAGAATAGCTGGCGCTGGTCTGAAGTTAAGTCCTAAGAAATGTGCATTATTCAAGAAAGAAGTAAAATACTTGGGACATAAAGTGGCTACAAAGGGCATCTGCACTGATAACAAAAAAATGGAAGCAGTAAGAGATTGGCCAAGACCTCGGAATCTACATGAATTGCGAAGCTTTCTTGGGCTGTGCACATACTATCGCCGATTTGTACCCAATTTTGCCAGCGTAGCAAATAGTCTCACGGAGCTTATGAGGAAAAATAAGACTTTTGAGTGGAGGAAGGAACAAGAAATGGCTTTCCAAACGTTAAAAGATCGGCTTGTACTGCTCCAATGCTAGCATACCCGGTTCCAGAAGCGAGGTTTATTTTGGATACTGATGCGAGTGGTTATGCTATAGGAGGTGTTTTGTCACAGGAAATCGACGGGCAGGAGAAGGTTATCGCATACTACAGCCGATCAATTGGGAAACCAGAAAGAAATTACTGTGTAACACGAAGAGAACTATTGGCATTGGTAGAATGCATCGAACACTTCCATAAGTACCTCTATGGTCAGCGATTCCTTGTCAGGACTGATCATGCAGCGTTAAAATGGCTTTTGAAATTCCGAAATCCGGAGGGTCAGTTAGCAAGGTGGATTGAGCGACTACAAAATTATGACTTTTCCATAGACCATCGTAAAGGCAGTACCCATGGAAATGCTGATGCAATGTCGCGGCGACCATGTAATCTTGAATGCAAGCATTGCTCTAAAGCTGAGGAGAAGGAAGACATCATAGATGTTCGGCTAATGACAATAACATCCACAGACGAATGGGATGCGGAACAACTAAGGAAGTGTCAGCTAGAAGATTCAGATCTGGCACGTGTAATGGTTGGTTTGGAACATAATGAACGGCCATCAAAAGAAGAGATGTCAGCAGAGAGTCCTGTTGCCAAATCATATTGGGCACAGTGGAATAGTTTGCAATTGGTAAATGGTTGCCTACATCGTGTTTGGGAGAGTGAAGATGGCCAAAGTTCTAAAACATTGATAGTTGTTCCAAGGAAAAGAATACCGGATGTGCTAAATGAACTACACAATGGTCCAAGTGGAGGTCATCTTGGAGTAACAAAGACGGTAGAGAAAATCAAGAAGAGGTTTTATTGGGTCGGATGCCGTCAGACAGTTGTTGAGTGGATTGCGAACTGCGATGTATGCATAAAGGCTAAGGGTCCCAAATCCAGGAGTCATGGGTCGATGAAACAATACAACTCAGGAGCACCATTTGAGAGAATTGCCATGGATGTAGCTGGGCCATTTCCTACTAGCAAACTTGGAAACAAATATGTTCTGGTGGTCATGGATTACTTCAGCAAATGGCCGGAAGTGTACCCGATTCCAAATGAAGAAGCAGAAACTATAGCCGAAGTATTCACCAACAATTGGGTGGCGAGATATGGTGCACCTATAGAGCTACATTCTGACCAAGGAAGGAACTTCGAATCAGTAGTGTTTCAGGAGATGTGCAAGACACTGGGTATTAGGAAAACCCGAACAACTGCGTTGCATCCACAATCAGACGGCATGGTAGAAAGATTTAACAGAACATTAGAGGAACATTTACGAAAGGTGGTGGACAAGTTCCAGAGAGATTGGGACACTCATATTCCTCTGTTCCTGATGGCATATCGATCGGCCGTACACGATTCAACAGATCAGACTCCTGCAAAAGTAATCTTTGGTAGTGATCTTCGATTACCAGCTGACTTGAAATTCGGGATAAATGCCGATACGGGAATAAATGCCAGACAGTCTAACAACGTTCTGGGAGAGGAAATGAGAGAAATACATGAACTTGTAAGACAGCGAACAAAGATCATGAGTGACAAGATGAAGGCCAGATACGACAAGGCGATGAACTCAGAAGGTTTTATTGAGGGAGATCTAGTTTTGCTATACAACCCGCAGCGAAAGAAAGGTTTGTCCCCGAAATTGCAGTGTACTTGGGAAGGGCCATACAAAGTGATTAAACGGCTCAACGATGTTGTGTATCGCATACAAACGATTGGAAGACCGAGGAATAAAATGAAGGTGGTTCATCTGGAAAGGCTAGCAGCATTTGGAACGAGTAATGTGTCAGATCGGGACGATCAGACTTAGGTGGAGGGCAGTGTGGCGAATATAATCGGTTCCACTCTCACATCACTAAATGACTGAACACATCTCTAAGGAAACTGCCAGAACTAGAAGAAGAGACCAGATAATTTCCAGTGTTGCCAGAATTTTCCAGATTGCGTTTGACAGACTATATAAGGCGGCGAGCAGGCGCTCCGCAGTCAGTCGTAACTTAACCGTAGAAGCGTTAACATCAAGTCAAGTAAAACAAGTGTAGACTTTTTAGTCGTGAAATAAAGCAGTGTGAATTAAGAAGTAAACAAAGACTTTTATTTAACAATTTAGTGATACGAACCCGATAGAAATAATCGAGCTATCGACAAATACGTAACAATACGAAAGATATATCGTCCTTGCGAATAAAAAACAGATGTATTTTTCAGGAGAAAAAAAACTGATTCCTGGCGTCAATTGGCAAAATTTAGCAAACTTTTAATTCAGAAAGGATTGTTACTATATCATTGCTATTGATATATGAAAAAATAAATCACTTTTACACATTGCGACGTGATAAAGATTTGCGCCTTTTTAATGCTCATAGCTCTTTTTATACACCACTTTTTTTTTAAAAAAAAGTATGCAATATCTACACAATACATCGCACACTGGTCAGCCCCCATACACAAAAGTCAAAAACGTTGGTGCTTGAAAAACAAACTTCTGTCATGCATTTCCGTAGGAAATATATTGAATTTTATGGAGAACTTCCTTCTATATGCAATAGCCACCATTAAATGTTACTTTGGCTCATTTAAAGTCAACACATTTGAAAAAAATTTTTTCTGAAAAAAGTTTGTGTATATAAGTGTGTTATGAATTTTGCGATATTTCAAGTTTGAGTGCTAAAAAAAATGCAGATAACTATGGAAACGCAAGAAAAACGTATGTTTCATGATTTAGCGAAAGAAAACAGTGAAAACAATTTATTTTTAGCAAAATACAAGATGAAGGAATCTTGGCTTTTCTATGAGCGTAATTTGCAAGCATTAGCATTTTCATTTAAACTTTTAACAATTAAGGACCACTCTGGACCAGGTCTTATAAGCAGATTTAAGTTCTTTCAAATCTTCTCTTAAGAAGCCTGTTTATACATTTTTCCCTTTTTCTTAAAATATCATATTAAATGTAACTAGTCTGTAGAAAATATTGTTGCCCTTTTACGATTTTTGTACATATTTACATCGACTGTTTTCGATAAAACTTTATTTTCGATAAAATCTGAGTAATTGAGTTTTGTCCCACTCTCCATACAACTTTTTTTTTGATCCCGCGAAATATCGCGGAATAATTTTTTTTTATTGTAACTTTGTTATTTGACATCGGATTTTTAAAATCGAAATGTCATTAGTTTAGTCTTTGGAAGCTCTATATTTTCTTCTAATGTCCTTTTGACCTATGAAGTCGTTTTCACATAGTTAACTCACCTAACCAAGTTTTTCGTCCAAAATATCCTTTTTGTTTCACAATAAAAAAATGGCCAAAAATAAAATATTTATCGGATCTCTCTGATATTACGCTTAAAGTCTTTGCAACTAAACGAGATGATTTTTAAAGTAATAAAACTTTCCTGATTTTTACAACTTTTTATAAAAACTTAATTTGAAAATCAAAATTTTTTCAAAAATCGCAAAAAATCCACAAAATTTTTACTTTGACCAGCTTTCGCTCAGCGAGTTTTTATTAGACCACTACAAGTTGTATGTAGTTTGAAGCGCATTTTAATTGCGTTTCGAACGAGATACTGCTAGCGTTTATCGCATTTGTAACTCCAGAGAAAATAATTTTTGAATGCGGTGATAACAAAAAAACACAAAATTACCGTTATCTCAAAAACCTAACTATACAAAAAATTAAAAAAAATAGTTCCAAGCGCAGCAGGTCAATTCCTATCCTCCCCATTCCTGGTTTTCTTGTTTTTTTTTTGCTGTAAACTAGCGTTAGTGGTGGGCGTGGATTACAACATATATGCTTTTAATTTTTCTGAAAGATGAGTCGTTTAGTGGGACACCAATGTGCCAAATTTGGTTTCGGTAGGTCCATCCGTTTCCAAGAAATTGAGTTTTGTCCCACTCTCCGTACAAATGAGACCAGTGTGCATCGCTAGGCCTAGTTTGTATGTGAAAAAGTTGAGTATCGAACTAATTAACTAACAGTTGCCATTTTGCCTGTATGCCTGTAAGCGCATACCTTTTTCTCAGATCATCTATACTAATTATATAAAATTGATTGTATGGGAAAGACTAAGACTTTAATACATTTTTCCCGGTTTTAAATTTCGAAAAAGCGCAAGCATAGACAGATTCGTTTGGTCATTTGCCGTGTTCAGTGGAGGCGTCGCAGTCGTGGCACGCAGCGCAGCGTAGGCGACTCATATGTTTGTTTTTGCACGGTTTGTTGTTTGTCTCGGTGGCAATCAAAAACCTGTTTACATATGCATACTATGCTATAACTCAAGAACGCCTGCACCTACACGTGCCATATTGGTATCAATTGAAAGGTGTTGAGCAGGACTTGAACATATAGTTATTTTCATTGTGATGCCTAGACATCGAGTCTGGGTAAGAATGTGGACCCAGATGACTCCGGAATGTTTTTGAACGATATTGGTATAAAATTAAACGTATTGAGCAGGGCTTTAACACAGACCTATTTTCACTGTGATTCCATGCCGAGTCTCCTGATATGGGTCAGAAGGTGGATCTGGATGACGTCGGGATGTGTCTGAGCGATATTGGTGTCGAATGAAAGGTCTTGATCTGGACTTCAATATAGAGCTATTTTAATAGTGATGCCTATTCCGAGTCTCCAGATAATGAAAGGTCTTGATGAGGACTTCGACTTAGAATTATGTTATTTGTGATGCCTGGGCCGGGTCCCCAAATATGGGTCAAAATGCGGACCCGGATGTTTTTGAGCGATATTGGTATCAAACGAAAAGTGTTGGGAACGGCTTCAACATAAAGCTGTAGTGATGGCTAGACAAGGTCATCAAGTGGATCCAGATAACCCCGGAATAACTTAACTTCAATTAACTTGGCTTGAATTGGCTTGACTTGACTTGACTTGACTTGACTTGACTTGACTTGACTTGACTTGACTTGACTTGACTTGACTTGACTTGACTTGACTTGACTAGACTTGAGTTAACTGGACTTGACTTGACTTGAATTTACTTGACTTGACTTGAGTTGACTTGACTTGACTTAACTTGACTTGAATTGACTTGAATTGACTTGAGTTGACTTGACTTAATTTGAGTTGAGTTGACTTGACTTGACTTTGGTTAACTATTATTCCTCATTGCGAAGCAACGGGTATTTGCTATAGTACTACACGCGCATACTTTATTTGATAACTTCTAAACAATACCAGATATGAAAAAACTGCAAACGCAGAAATGTGGGCAATGACTAGGCTTAGTAAAAAGTGCAATAAAAAATTTGCTAAAAATTTATATAACAGTTTTTTTATTCGCAGGGCCAATGTGTGTTATCAAGCTTCAAAAAATGCCTGTGGTGAATTCATTTTGAATTGTTTTATGTTGCTTTTTCACGCAGAGTGACTATTTCGGAGTTATAAAAAAAATAAATGTGCAAAACCATATATCTGAACAATCAGTTGTATGGGAGCTATATATATGTTATAGTGACCTGATCTTGCCGATTTTCAGGGAATAGGTAGACTAAGGTCAATACTGGTACAAACGGTCCAAGTTTTCATGTCCTTAGCTGCTTAAATCAGGGATGGAAAATAAGTTATTTCTGAAATTTCAAAAAAGTCAAAGCAAAAAGGTTATTATTTTTAACATTTATGTATACCAATGTGATGCTCGTGGGCCACAGATGGTCAATCCGTTGTGATTTTTATTTTTTTTACTTTTGTCGAAAAAGTAAAAAAAAAAAAAATCTAAAAATTTTACTATTATTTTTGATGTGTAAACATCATTATTTTCGCATACCAGGAGTGATTTTTTGGAAATCTGTAACCATCCTTAGTGCTAGTGCGCTGCTGTTTTCGTGTGAATATCTTGATATTGCCAGTGGTACCTAGGTAGGTAAGTAGACATGTACTTACAAATGCGTGCATGCATAGCCGAGCAAATGCAAATATCAACAACTGCAACGAAGCGAAGCGGCTCTAGATAACCGGGTATCGAGCAATTCGATCTGATCGTTTTTGTTTGAAGCCCGTTTGTTGTTCAAATGCCCGTACCAACATTCGAGCTTACAAACAAAAAAATTGTGTATCGGAAAAACAAAAATAAAAAAAATACATATGTATGTATAAAATAAAAATAATAAACAAAAGAAAAAAAGCAAACTTCAAAATACCCGAATTGTTCAAATGCCCGTACAAACATACGGGTAATAAACAAACAAACAACTGTTCGAGCATTTGAACAACATTTCGTCGTACCATACGAAAACTAACATACGATTTTTTGTGGCTGAAGAAAAGTAACAAGTTCGACTTTTGGCCGATGAAAAGTAACAAAATCGAGTTTTGGCTGACGAAAAGTAACAAGTTCAACTTTTGGCTGACGAAAACCATGGTATAAGTATACCAGGTAAAACAAACGTCAAGTTTTCGTCGTCATATTAACCACCTGACAATTAAGCAGATTATGACATTTCGTGCTGCCATACTCAATGATAAAAATCCTCCATTAATGGAATTTTTCACTGCTTTGTTTTAAAAATAAATTGTAACCATGGTATTCATAGTAACGAATTTTTTCAATTTGAATTGTAAATTTGTTTCACTGCTGAATGATCATTGATGATTCTTCTGAGTACAATTCTTATTATTATTTTTTTTTTTTTTAAAAAGCAAACCATTTATATGAAAAATTCAGCAGTCTTTATTTGAAAGTACTCACTGATGTCTCCTCAGTCATAGATGAATTTCATCAGTGATTCATAAAAGATTCATTTCGGATTTTTACTTCGCGGAATATCAGTTTGGCCGTACTACAAAGTAGCCCCTTTCCGGTATTCTCGGTAAGTTTTTAATTTAGTTTAGTAGTTACGATCACTTTTAATTTAGGCTTTGTGATCACTCTGGTATATAGTTTGGGGAGGTTTTGGAGATTTATCTATTATAACTCCATATCGTCGCATAAAGTGCAATACCGCGTATCCGCTACCACCCAAATTTTACAGGAGACAGTAAACACTGTTAATTCAAAACGGTTCGGAATTTTGCAAACCCACATCCAAACCAAGGTAGATTTTTGGATTATATTCTTAATCCAAATATCATTTTGCGAAAAACAGTTAAATGTGCAGTTATTGGCTTACTTATGTATTTATAAGCGGCTTTGCATCTTTTATTTTGTTCAATAGTGACGTATAGGCGGTTTTGCAGGCGTACGTAAAAACTTTTTTTCAATAATGCAAAGTTATAATCCATTTCGTGTTTATGAAAGTATAATCAACTTTAGTACATTACAGTACAGTTATAAAGCAATATCACCTATTATTCGCGGTATTGGTTCGAAAAATTTCCTTAAAAAAGCGGTTTTGAAACTGTGTCATTATTTGGAATTGCGTTGTGTGAATCTCAAAATTGTTGAGCAGGGTTGCGTGATTTTGATTTGACTGAATCACTAATCAAAAATATTTTCTGATTCTTGATTTAAAATATTTTCAAATAAAAGATAATTTTTATTTGTGATTCGTTTCAAAAAAAAATCAGAAATACCCTTTGATTCGTGATTCAAACTATTTTCAAATCAAAGATAAATTTTATTTGTGATTCGTTTCACAAAAGAATCAGAAATACCCTTTGATTCGTGATTCAAACTATTTTCAAATCAAAGATAAAATTGATTTGTGATTCATTTCTCAAAAGAATCAAAAATCTTTTTTGATTCTTGATTCAAACTTGATTTCGAATCAAGATTCTTAATAAATTTTTGATTCGAATCAAATTTTTGATTCGAATAAAATTTTTGATTCGAATCAAATTTTTGATTCGAATAAAATTTTTGATTCGAATAAATTTTTTGATTCGAATCAAACTTTTGATTCGAATCAAAAATTATTTTGAATCAAAACTTTATTTCATATAAAAAATACTTTAGTACGTGATCCCACCACCCCCGCGAGTTGAAATGCAAAAAATCTAAAATTTCAACAAACGTCTGCGTTGTATGGGAGGAAATGCAAGCAGATTTTCGCAGTTGCTTTAGCCAAGCACTTGCGCATACATATGTATGTATATACTTACATACATATAAATGAATGAAAGGATGAATGAATTATGGTTGGGTGTATGCATACAAAAGAATCCCTGCAAAAAAGCCGAGTACTCCATGCACGCGTGTATAGAGTACTCGCTATGGACCAACCGAGTACTCCTCAACCTGCCACATATCATATAAAAAATATGGTCCATTTAACATGGCATTATTTATTATCTAGGCCTTATTTCGCATGGCGGATAAGCATTAGGAATAAGGTGTGCTCTCAGAGAGAGAGTACTCCTTATGGCGTGATGACATCAACACAGGAAAATCAGCCTTATTTTAAGGCTTACGCCATACAAATTTGCTACCTTTATAATTTTCAGGCCTGATTTCGGAAGCCTTAAAATCTGCGGTTTTAATTCTTAAAAAGGCTTAGATTTTTTGGTGGGAATATACATACATATGTACGCGCAAATGGCTGGCTAAGGCAACTGCGAAAATCTGCTTGTATGTATGTATATCCTTCCCTACAACGTAGCTGAAAAATGTTCGTGATAAACTGTTTTCGCGAATGCTTTGTTAGTTTTCGCGATCAGTTTGTCTCACATGTGAGTGGCGCCATGCTGCACGAAACAGAAACAATTGCCGCACTCTATTGTATTCCGCCAGAATCGTCTAGACGGTTACGTGCCAATTAAGGAAGGAAGGAAGGAGAAATATTGTTTTGTTATTTTTCGCGTACAAGTGGAAAAACTGGATTTTTTTTTTTGATCGCTTCTTGCGAGAGAGGAGCATATTTTTTTGCATTTCTCTCTCGTGATAAAAGAACGAAAAAATATTAGTGAAAATTCTCACCTCCTGACTTCATTTCCATATAAAATACAGATGTAATCTAACACATATATACATACTTATGTAAGATGCATGTACATATGTACTTACCAATTAATATGTAAATGTATATACATACATATGTAAATTTCTCTTATACATATCCACACATATGTACTTACCCACCCAGCCAGCAAGGTACCGTACATTTAACGAACATTGCGATTTACGAGCTGTTCTCGAATAAGAAAACAATAACAAAATAAACTTTTTTCTATCATGTCAAAAAAAAAAAGAAAACGAAAAATTTCAAACTCAATATTTTAAAAGTATGTATGTTTGTAAAATTTCTACATTTACGATAAAAAAAAACGGACGTAAAAAGATTCATATACGAGCGCTTTTTCGATACATTTACGACACTCGTAGGCACTGAACATTTTAAAGCGAAACAGTATTCGTAGGCGAATCGTAAACGGCTATCATAAACGATATTTTATTAGAGTTTTCTGCGAGAAAACATCCGTTTACGAGCTCGTTTACGATGATTTTGCTGGCTGGGTACTTATGTACTTATAATTTATATATTTTACATACATTGAATGAACCCAATAAAAGAATAAAATAACAGAATTTAAAAATAAATAATAATAATGCATTTACCCAAAATGATCTCGTACTAAAAGTATCTTTTAATTGAAATATATTTAGGATTCACTATAGGTACATACATACATATGTATATTTTAAACCCGTTCAAATTAAACGAAAGTGGTTTGTTGTATTTCTTTACGAACAGCAATTCAATCAGGGAATTTATTGGTAAAATTGATTCTTATTTACCTATACACAAAATTTCTTATGTACATACTACTTATTTACTATAATACAGTATATATCTACTCTAATTCTTACTTCTATGACATAGAATCTATGTAGATATGTACATATATGTATATGTTCGGCTAACTACGAACCGATGCAGATACACGAATCGGTCGCTTGGGCTATGTTAGTGGTCACTTTGAAAGTACTCCAACCTACCACAAATGGGGCATATAATCCAATGATTTTTGCAGGGCATATGTACATATAATACATATGTATGTATGCATACCCTGCAAAAATTCCGAGTACTCCATTCGCTAATCCATGGAGTGCTCGCTATGGACCAACCGCTTACTCCAGAACTTGCCACATTTCATACAAAAAATATGGTCCATTTAACATTGCATGTCATTGCAATGGAGTATATACTCCAGTCCCGCTTAACAATCATATTAATCCATGGAGTACCTACATTGGATTAATTGATGGAGTACCTAACAGTTAGCCGAACATAACAACAAAAACCAAATGTTTATCGCGACGACGACGAATGACGTGTATACATTCAAACATATGTATGTATGTAGCTATGTATGGATACACATATCGTCTTCGTCGCGATAAAAAATTTGGTTTTTGTTATGTTCGGCTAACTACGAACCGATGCAGATACACGAATCGGTCGCTTGGGCTATGTTAGTGGTCACTTTGAAAGTACTCCAACTTACCACAAATGGAGCATATAATCCAATGATTTTTGCAGGGTATGCACCCAAGTGCCTATGCACATACATACATATGTATGTATGCATGTACGTACGGCGTAGCACAAACGTAAATACGACAATCAGAAATACATATGTATATATGTACATTAGAGCGTATCGCCAAAAAAAGTTTAAAATGTTCCCCTCTGGTTCGAATGTTTACTCCTTGGAGATTTCAAAAATGGAAAAATTTTTTTTTTCGGCACCCTGTAAAAACAGCGAAATTCGTTTTTTGCTTATAACTTTTCTATTTGGTGTTTGATTTTAACGAGCAATACATTGTTGTAAAGGTTTTAACCCGTGTCATATTTCGTCCATATAAGCCATTAACCTGCGACACCAACTTTAGCTTTTATTAAAATTTATTTAAAACCAACACCCTGTATTAAAAAAAAAATTTTTGAATAAAGTAAATTTAGCCTTGAATTTAGTTTTGACATCATTATATGAGTAAAATTGATTATTACTTATTAATATTAGCTCTGTTTAATGAACAAAAAAAGTTCGGAGCAGGTTAGAGCAGAGCAAAGTAGGGCAGCTGTCGAAATAGAGCAACATAGAGCAACCCAGAGCAGAAATGCCATGAAGAAGTACATAGTACACTCAAATGATCGATTGGAGCTCATTTAGAATTACAGAGCCACCATGCTTGCAATTTTATTCTGATACGGACTTGCAGGAAGTACAAAATTCTAATGATGTTATAAAAATACCTGATTAATATTTCCAAACAGCAGTGGTTGATACTAATTATACTAATTATAACCTATTAATTTACTTAGATTTTCTATGCCATTCTATAAATACTGAGCGATTTGAACAGGTAGTAAGTGATTCTTGTACAGAAGTTGCCGACGAGGAACGCCTAGGTTATATACTCGCTAAAGTAAGTAGCCGAGAACGTTACAGAAAATTAGAGCCAAGAAAAGATTTAGCATAAATGCATTACATTTATTTCCTCATTATATGCAGGTAAATATTCTTTTTATACCATTCATGGGAATGAAAGTCGATTAAGCCATGAGTCGATTAAGCCATGTCCGTCTGTCTGTCTGTTTAATCGCAAACTAGTCCCTCAATTTTTGAGATATCTGCATGAAATTCGGAATGTGAGTGTATTTTTAGGAGAAGCTTATCATTTGTCGGAATCGGCCGAATCGGACCACTATATCATATAGCTGCCATACAACCGATTGTTCAGATATATATATTTTAGGGTATAACTTCTCCATCTAAATAATGACACTTCTTTTTCTAAGGAATCTTTGTATAAATTACCCAGAGAATTGAAAGTATAAATTAAACAATATCAGACTATGCAACCTTTCATTTCCCCATTCGTGAAAGGTATGCAGTCTTTGGTACGTCCGAAGTCAGCCGCGCTCTTACTTGTTTTTCTTAGTATTCAGGAAACAATTTTTTTTTTAAATACAGGGTGTTGGATTTAGTAAAAATAGAATAAAAGCTGAACTTGGCATGATGGGCTAAAAGTTTCTATGGATGAAATATTGCCTTGGTGAATACCTTTCTAAAAATGTATCACTTTTGAAAATCGAACGTAAAATATAGAAATTATAGAAAAAAAACAAATTTCGCTGTTTTTACAGGGTGACAAAAAAATTAAAAAAAATTTGTTTGAAAACCTCATAAGGTAAGTGTTCAAACTGGGGGGGAACATTTTCAACTTTTTTTTCCTCCATACACCGTGATACGCTCTAATGTACATACATATCTACATATTTGGCGTCAGCATACAATTTGGCTGTTGTTGCACTTTTGGTGCATTTTATACATTTTTGTGTTTTAAGTTACCGAGAATGTACTTGAATATTTCTGATATGCTACAGTATTTTTGATTCTAAATAAATTTTTGATTCGAATCAAATTATTGATTCGAATAAAATTTTTGATTCGAATCAAATTTTTGATTCGAATAAAATTTTTGATTCGAATAAAATTTTTGATTCGAAAAAGATTTTTGATTCTTTTGAGAAATGAATCACAAATCAAATTTATCTTTGATTTGAAAATGGTTTGAATCACGAATCAAAGGGTATTTTTGATTCTTTTGAGAAAAGAATCACAAATCAAATTTATCTTTGATTTGAAAACAGTTTGAATCACCAATCAGAGGGTATTTTTGATTCTTTTGAGAAATGAATCACAAATAAAAATTATCTTTGATTTGAAAATAATTTGAATCACGAATCAAGTTGATTCTTTATTTGAAAGTTGATTTTAAATCAAAATTGATTCGAATCACGCAACGCTGTTGTTGAGTGAGCATTTCA
The DNA here is from genome assembly GCA_960531455.1 of Urophora cardui. Classification (NCBI taxonomy): domain Eukaryota; kingdom Metazoa; phylum Arthropoda; class Insecta; order Diptera; family Tephritidae; genus Urophora; species Urophora cardui. The sequence continues at coordinate 57,393,264 of OY482674.1, read as the reverse complement.
TTCTACATATGTATGTATGTACATTAGAGTGGCCCTTATTTTCGAAAGTCGGAAATTTGCAGGTGTTACCCCCTGATATGTTCTTGGTTAATAAAAAAATAATATCCTGAAAATTTTGGCCCGATTGAACAACTCTAACCCGTGCCACATCGAGTTGAAGTTGAAAAATTACCAACATCACTTTTAGTAAGCGCTGCTTTTGGCTATGCCACGATAAATATATGTATGTGCGTAGGTATACCCGAAAACCCAATTCTGAGATGTTAACAAGTTTAAACTTGCATAAAATTAATCAAAATACTTTTATTATTTTACCGTTACAATTGCTTGAGTAACAATAATCGTAGAAGATGTATGTACGTATGTATGTAGATGACACTAAATTTTGGTTCTTACGTATAAAGCAACATAGTACAACAAAAAAATCAAATATTTTACCTAAGAGTTATGTATTAATTTAAAATCGTAGTATATATTCTTTTCTTTCAATACAATAATATTAAAACGTGCAACTGGGGAAGTCAGTTAACTGAAGCACATGCCACACATACATAGGTACCTTTTTAGCATATGTGAGACAAATTAGTTTTTTACAAACATAGCAAAAGTGAGTATCTGTCGGCCTTGGGAAAGTTTGTGTCCTTATCATGGTCACTTAACGCGTAGTTAGCGTAACTACCGTTTGAAAATGCTTCACAAATATAATATCGAGACGGTCCAGCGCTATTTATGATACAGTCCTCAATGTCGGTTTCCCATTCATATTCCTCGAGTCATTTTGTAAGAATTTCATCCGAAGAGGCACTTAGAATATTGAAAGTTTCCAATTTTCTTCATTTGCACACCATTTTAGTTGAATTCTGATATAAAAAAAATAGTAAGAAAAGTCCCAAGTTGTCACAAAAATCACCTCCCTAAGGTCCCTAGACTGTGGTATTTAGGTTCTTTTGTCTGTGGATACCTAGTAAAATTCAATTTTCTATAACTATTTAACCCTCTAACGACCTCCGAAATAATATTTTTTGCAGACTCTCTAAAAAGGAGTAAAAGCGACCTCATCGTCCGGGTGTTAGAGGGTTAAAGTAGTCTACAAAGTTACAGCTATTGCAATTGTTTGGGGGTTTTACTATGTGGATATTGGTCTTTCATTCTGTGTGAGAGTTAGCTGCTCAAACGTGCAGTTGCAAAGTGTTATAGAAAAAATACCCAATTTGCCAGCAGCAAACGCTGGTGCAGTGAAATAACTCCCAAATAAAGTAACTCCACAAAAAAAAATAAAAAAACTGCAAATAGTTTCATACAAAATAGGGACTTATTTCGTTATGAAATAATTCGCAATATGTTGGAACTTATTTCATTTCCCTCTTTGGGAGTTATTTAATTCCTTTTATGTGGGAGTTATTTCACTGCCCCGCAAACGCTTTCAATGGACTTTCCAGATGTTTAAAGTTCTGAATTGTATTTCTTATTTGTGTATGCATGTACGAGAATATACAATTACACTAATAGAGGGCACTTATTTTTAAAATTTCCCATATAAATATGTATGTACGATTACATGAAAAAAATGCATTAAAATTTCAATTTTCTTAAATTGTTTCTATATATATATGAGTAAATAAGGATCCATGACATTTCAGTACTTCAATATATAGAATATCAATATATTTTGTTTATAAATAATTTATTTGTGGAGTCTAATTAATAAGAAACTTGTAATCTACTACAATTCAAAAATATTAGAGAATTCGTCCAATATAAACGTCCACCGAACCATATAACCCTTGGTTTATTATTTCAACACATTGTGGCACGGGTTAACGTTGACCGATCGAGCAAATATTAAACGGGGAATATTTTCTTCGCACATGAAACCATTTTAGGGGGTAACGTCTCAAAAAAGTAGAAAAATTTTTTTTCCATAGGCGTAAGGGCCACTCTAATGTACATATGTCCAATCCAATTACAAAAAAATATGTACCCTAGATTTGAACAATATGAGTTGCTTATTTCCGCGGTGCAATAATACCAAATATGGCTGCAAAGACGGTGATATAAAATTTTTCCAATTTCCGACGATACCCTTTATTCGCGGAGAGTGGATGAAGATTTGTGGAGTGAGCGAAGAGGAGCTACCGGAAGTTCCATAAATCTGCTCACTAGTGCTCTTTCTCTTTCTGTCCTTTGATTCCTGAAATACCCAAACTTTCAAACAAAAATCTACGCATTAAAAAAATAAAAGTCTGGCATCGCTATACTCCAAAACTGACATAAGATCAAACTTCAAAAATCTGCTTTTTAATCAAAAAGACAGCGTCAAAATGACAATGTACATACCTGTATTTTTTATACCATGACGAAAACTATAAATTTCGTTTAAACAACAACAATTTTAATGTAAAAACAGTATATCGTCCCCTCAATATAACAATAACGTATTTGCTCATACGCCATTATTTTTTTATTGCATATTTAGAATCTCCATCATTGATTCTATGTCTGGTCAAAATTTCGTCAAATTCTACTTCCACAAAGTGGGTCAAAATGTCATTGGAAAAAATGGTGTATAATTTCTTGTTGAAAAATTTCCTCCAATAAGTGTATAAGCTCATATGCTCTATTTTACTTGAAATTGACACTGCAAAGTTGTTAAAAGAATAATAGTGTATGCGCTTTATACTCCATTTTAGCCTGTAGAAATAAATACAATTTATCAAAACTTTAACTCATAAAATAGCTTATAATAATATACACTATTGTTTGAGAAATAGTTTTATTCCGACCATTTCTATACCCCACATAAGCTGTTTTATTTTCAATACAAATTCGAAAGTTTTATCAGAAATTTACAAGAGTAGTAGCCTATGCGATTTTTACGTTGTTTTGACTTCATGAATGCCAAGGAAATATTGTAGTCATTTGAAATTTCAGCTTGCAAATTCATTTCGCAGAGAAAGTTTGTTCATTAAAAATATGGATTTTAAACATCTGAGTGAGTATCGTCTATTATATAATGCAAGTGAAGTAAGTAAGGTAAATATCAACAGCCTGTGACACGAAACCACCAGTCGTTGTGGAAATTGCTCCAAAGACTGATGAGTTTGATTTCGCTGTGGGATTGCCGGACATAGATATACCTCAAACAGATGATGAGAATGGTACAGACTTCTCTGCAGGATCGTCGGACGAGTATGTCCCCGATTCGGATGATGATGCACTGGCTTTGGCAGATGAATTAGATAATTCAGTGATAGAGACAGCAGATGTAGTTTTAGAAGAAATCGCAGACTGTGGTGAAACTTATATTAATAACAAGAATGAAACTGGTAGAAATAATAATAATTTTTTGTTTATAATAACCCAAATTGGAAAGTAATGAATAAATGCCACTGAATTAACAAAACTATGAATTAATTACTGTTTTATAATGTTACAAATTGATATTTTTGAGATCAAATATTTTAATAAAAATACCGTAAAATTATTGAATAAAACAGCGTATACCATACAAAATAAAATAGTGTATCAGATACATCATACGAATTCCTTAAAAAATAAAATGGCCTATATGGAGGACTTGCGCTTTGAATAACATAATTATGGTCTTAAAGGATGCGTAGAATAAAAGAACTTGGTAAATTTAAAGACAAGAAACGGTATAATGTATTCATCGAAAAATCCACTATGAAGAATTTTTATTTACCGCGATATTGAGGTTCTAATAGACATCTGATTTGACAAAAACTTTAAACTCGATTTTCTCAAAACCCAAAAAAAAATTATACGCTATTGTTATATTGAGGGGACGATATAATTACTGAAACTTGTCGTCAGCCAAAAGTTGAACTTGTTACTTTTCGTCAGCCAAAACTCGATTTTGCAAAAAAATTAGGATATAAGCTCGGCCATAAAACTCGTCAGAGTTATAAAAGCGCCAGTGTATTATATTATTATTATTATTCGTATTCGGTATACGTATTCATAGTGGTATTAAAAATGACAGTAGATCTTCCATGGAAAATTATCGAGGCATAACCAAGCTGTCAGCGGTTCCAAAATCATTTGAGGCGATCATTGTTAATTATCTGAAGTACTATATTTCCTCATCAATATTGCCATCTCAACATGGTTTTTCTGCTGGAAAATCTACCACAACTAATTTATTGCAGTTCACAACTTATGTTTCAAATGGATTTAGAGCAGAGTTTGATTTTCCTAAGCACGCGTGCGGAAGCTCTTTATAGCTTTCACACCGACAGCCTCACACCGACGAGTCAAAGCACTTCGTTCACGCACAGAAATTTTGCAAATTTCTATTCAGTCAGCATTGAGCTGTTGAGCTAGCAGGTTGTGTTGCTCGAGCAGTCTCTGAATGCTTGTAAATGATTGTGTGTTGGGGGTGGTTTTTTTATTTGGATTTTTTTACGTAATATTTTTATTAGGAATCATGATTTTGCATTTCGTCTCATATTTTTATATTTTTTTTTTGTTTGTGGTTTTTTGTGAAGTTAATAATAAAAATACTAACCATTTGTAATTTAAAAATTTTAGTTTTCGACAATGATTGAGTTTCTTTTGGGTGTAGCCAAGAGCTTTTGTGCTTTTAACACATACACAATGTTTGAAAGTATTAGTGTGATAATCCCTGATTTAGAGAAAATGCTCACACAAATGTAATTTACACAGATTTCAGTAAAGCTTTTGACAAAGTATGTAATTCATAGCTCATCCGTAAACTGGGTCTAATAGGTCTTCAACCCAGTTTTATTCGATGGATATCTTCATACATAAATGGCAGAACTCAAAGTTATTTTTAAAAATTGCTCTTCCGATGTCATTTTCATTCCTTCGGGCGTTCCCCAAGGAAGTCACCTTCGGTCAATTCTGTTCCTGCTATTCATTGATGATATTTCGTCTGTAATGAAACATTCTCAGATCTTATTATATGTTGATGATGTGAAAATATTTAAATAATTTTCCTCTATAGAAGATAGGTCTTCCTTACAAGCAGATCTTACATGCCGCTAATTAAAAAAAATGTAGTTATGTGCTTTTCTCGACGAACAGTACCACCAGCTTCTTATAAAATATCACAGCATAATCTAGAACAAGTAACTAATTTTATCGATCTTAGCGTCACAATGGACTCCAAACTCACCTTCAACCTCCATATAAACTCCAGTCAACAAAGCTAAAGCTGTCTTTGCATTTACAAAGCGATGGTGTAAGGAGTTCAACGATCCTTACTTTACAAAAGCTCTATTTATAAGCTTAGTTAGACCTATATAGGAATACGCATCTATTATTTCAGATAAAATACAATCTGTCCAAAAGCAGTTCCTGCTTTTTGCTTTGCGCAATTTTCGTTGGGACTCAGATTACAATCTTTCACCTTACACTTCTCGTTTAAAACTCATTAAATTGAGATGCATTGTATAGTTTTTATGGTTAAATTAATCAAAGTTTACGAGTTATTTTCTGACTTAAAAAATAAGTCAAATTTTAAGTTATTTTTTTACTTAAAAAATAAAAGTCAAAATTTAAGTTATTTCTCGACTTTTTCAATAAAAGTTATAACCGTTACGATCCCTGTGGGCCAATTCTGTAACCAATTTGCGACAATTTTCGGATCGATATCGTAAATTTGCGATCAGTTTTGCGATTAGGCTATTCTGTACGATATTTCGGTCGAATTATATAGTATATTTTGACAGTTGTTTCCGATAATCATCGCAGAGGTATCGGTGTGTCGGTAGATTTTGCGATTTTCGGTCGCAAAATAAGACAGAATCCCAGCACTGGTTTAAATAGCGAAGTTATATCCCAAAATGTCCATATGTGAACAATCGGTTGTATGGCAGCTATGTTATAGTCACCCGATTTCATTTATTTTCAGAAACAGTTAAGGTAATACTAAAATATAGTCATTTGCAAAGTTTCGGCAATTTATCTCACAAACTGACTGAGTTATTAAGAAAAAAAAATGATGGTAATTTCTAAATACCGTTATCTCGTAAAACGCAGCCACTTTGGGAAAACTAATGAATGCCCTAATTAAGTAACAACCATCAAAATCTTTACGCGGGAAAAGGGCAAAACCTGAGTAAAGTTTATAGACGAAAAAAAAAATATGCTTCAGAGCTCGGGAAATTCTTTCCAAAATTTCTCAAAAACAATAGCTATCTTGGATTTTCTGAAAACGCCATCGTATTCTACACCCAAAATTTAAGTTGGGGTGTATCGGCGTTTCGCTGTGAAGTTTTGACCTTGCTACAGTGTAAAGCTGATTCCACATAGAACTTTGTGTTGCGCTACGTGACACTTTCTGCGTGACAGCTGAGATTAAAATACATGTATCTATATGAGGTTTCTCACATAACAAAAAGTAACACAACGCCGAAGTTACGTAAAGCACAAAGTTGCCCAAATCTCAACTTTTGGGGGCGTTGAAATTTTTTTTCAGTTTCATTTTAATTCAAATGTAAATAAACAAATTTAAATTTCACACAATTGAAAAATAATTTAATAGATTTTTATTTTCTTATTTACTTTTTTGTAAATAAAACGGAGAATGAAAGATTTTTCAGAAAATAAATATTTTTTGAGTGATGTTGCAGCGTTAATTGTGGCATAGTTTTTCAGTTTTGCGTTGTTTGACATAGAAAGCGGCGTAATGCAAAGCGGAAAAAGTTGTATGTGGAATCGGCTTAATTGCTGAAACAAAATGTTTGAAAAATACTGTTTCGGCTGCAAACAAAAAATTGATTACCAAACAGTGATACCACTAACATATTTTTCTCGTACCAAAAAAACGTACCAAATTGTTTTTGAGAGTAGGGTAGAAGGGGTCACATCAGGGTTGTGTGATTTTGATTTGACTGAATCACTAATCAAAAATATTTTATGATTCTTGATTTAAAATATTTTCAAATCAAAGATAATTTTTATTTGTGATTCGTTTTAAAAAAGAATCAGAAATACCCTTTGATTCGTCATTCAAACTATTTTCAAATCAAAGATAATTTTTATTTGTGATTTGTTTCAAAAAAGAATGAGAAATACCCTTTGATTCGCCATTCAAACTATTTTCAAATCAAAGATAAAATTGATTTGTGATTCATTTCTCAAAAGAATCAAACATCTTTTTTGATTCTTGATTCAAACTTGATTTCGAATCAAGATTCTTAATAAATTTTTGATTCGAATAAAATTTTTGATTCGAATCAAAAAATTATTTTGGATCAAAACTTTATTTCAAATAAAAAATACTTTAGTACGTGATCCAACCACGCCCGCGAGTTAAAATGCAAAAAATCTAAAATTTCAACAAACGTCTACGTTGTATGGGAGGAAATGCAAGTAGATTTTCGCAGTTGCCTTAGCCAAGCATTTGCGCATACATATGTGTGTATATACTTACATACATCAGGGCTGAAATTTATTGATATTTTTAACGATAAACAAAAAATAATTTTGTTTCATTTTAAAAGCATAAAAAATTTAACTAAATTCAAATTGCTTCAACAAAAATCAAAAAAATTATCAAAATTTTTTTCGTTTCGATAATTGCCGAAACAAATTTTTTTTTAAAATATTGTTTCAGCTGCAAACAAAAAATTGATTACCAAAATAATTTTGTTATTGGAAATATTTTGGTTTTGATAAGCAGCAAAGCAATATAAATTTTTGATATTTTTTATATGTTTATTGAAACAAATTTTTTTTGTTTATTTTGTTGAGCAGCCTTGACATACATACATATATATAGTACTTCTATATTGATAGTATTCTATCTGTGCAATGTGTATGAATTCATCCAAAAATTTTGTGCCACTGGCAGTTCTGCGCATGCGCCTCAATTACATTTAATGTCATCTGTGAATATGTGTGACAAATACATTCAATTGAGTTCAGAGGCGTTTGAAAAAAAAAATTGAAAGGCATCATTGTGTTCTAGAGGACTTATACCCCTTTGATTTTAGTTTTTGAATTTGTTTATAATTAATATAAGAAATTTGCCACATTTATTTTAAGATGCAAACTTTTGTGATTTTTTTTTTATGAAAATTAGTGGAAATGTTCTAGAAAAATCTTTTTCTATGCACTCATATTTTTATGAATCGCGGCGGAAAGCGTCTCATGTTAAAATCATGTGGTCCGATCCATGGGCATTATATCAAAAAGTCGAATTCTGCCGTTTGAGGGTTATTTATGTTTGTAAAGTATGTACGTTCGAATTCCGCCAACACGGTGAGTACTGCGAATTTCTAAACTGAATAACAGGACAATTTAGACAACGAACTTTTGGACACAGCAACATATGAGGACCAAAGTTCAGACTACGTTACTCTCCAAACCGACCTCAACAGGGGATCACAGGTAATAATATAACAAGACGGACGGAAGAAAGGACTACGAACCAATCGCTATATGTTCCACATATTTACAGGCGGATAAAAGGTGGACGGGTGGGAGCTGCAGTGTTTTGTCCGGAGCTTGGGATTAAAAAATCCTTTTTTGTCCCGGACTACTGCAGTATCTTTCAGGCATTGATACGTACAGGCGATTCCCAGTGTAATCGCTTATTTGGAAATGGTTGCTGCAGATTCGACCGTTTTTAACAACGTCGTCAGGCATCAGACCGCACGCATGCATCCATTGTTTGCAAATGGTTTCGTCTTTTGGAAATCTATTTACATATGTATATATATATTTATAAAACCAATAATGCACTCAAAACGAAATAAGTATGTAAAGCTATTTTATTTATTTTATCCCTTTTATTATCACAAATATAGCACCGCTTCGATATTTTTTAATTTTTTAATACGAATATGTAAATTCCCTATAATTTTTTTTATGTGCCGTCACTGCGGTTTATTTTGAATTCATATGTCATTTTTCAAATTTGATTACTCGGGTTTCTCTTTCTTTTTTTATATGTCTGTACTGTAATGTTGTCTGATGGAAAGCTGATGCCAGATAGAACTTCAGCTGATTCCACATAGAACTTTGTGTTGCGCTACGTGACACTTTCTGCGTGACAGCTGAGATTAAAATACATGTATCTATATGAGGTTTCTCACATAACAAAAAGTAACGCAACGCCGAAGTTACGTAAAGCACAAAGTTGCCAAATTCTCAACTTTTGGGGGCGTTGAAATTTTTTTTCAGTTTCACTTCAATTCAAAAGTAAATAAACATATTTACATTTCACACAATTGAAAAATAATTTAATAGATTTTTATTTTCTAATCTACTTTTTTGTAAATAAAACGGAGAATGAGAGATTTTTCAGAAAATAAATATTTTTTGAGTGATGTTGCAGCGTTCAATGTGGCATAGTTTTTCAGTTTTGCGTTGTTTGACATAGAAAGCGGCGCACACTGGGGATTTTGCGGAAAAAAGTCAAATTGTCAACATACTCTTTATGCAATATGCAGTGATATTTTGGAATTTAGACTAAATGGTACAACCAAATCAAAAAGAATTACTCCGATCTGACTGCTAGTTTTTTTTTATAGCCGTCTCAAACTCAGTACTTGTATGTTTTACCGAACCAACTTAATTTAAACCTAAGAATTTCAAAACGAATAATCTTTTATTATGTGAGCTAACGTTTTTCTTTTTATTATTTATTTAAAGCAGGATATTTCAATCTACTAAAATTGAAAAAATAAACTCTGCAGAGACTTAAGTTTTTTTTTTTTTGTTTATTTTTATGAACATATAACAAAAATCCCTTTTTTCTCCAAACATTTGGACCTGTAATTTTAGCGCCACTTGCCTCCAGTTGGAAATCACTACTAATACATTGTTTCATATCTGTTTTTACATTTTTAATCAATTTCAAGTGCCCCCAGGTGCCCCTTTTCAATTTATTGTATTATACAGTACAACAGTTTTCAGCTAATTGATTCGCGACTCAATTCTGATAAGGCTCTTTTGTTTAACATAACTCAAGAACCACTAGTCGGATTTTGTTTAAACAAATTTATAAAAATCAAAAATTACAAGTACTTTCATCTGTTTATATAACGTTTCGCTATATAGGCAACAGTTTCCCAGTTATAAATAAATGTATGGAGAAAAAAAAATATTTTTTGCCTAAAAATAATTTTTTTTTTTTTTAATTCATAAAAAATCGAAAACGGTAAAAAAGTTCAAAGTCCTATTATTTTCACGTAAAGTCGCATAACCTATGAACAAAATGATACATAAATCAAGAAAATCGATGAACGCGTTTCGCTTTTATTCACAATTAAGTACAGGTATGGATTCAAAATTATTTTTATTTTTTACTATAGGTCCAAGGGAGGTACCTCTAGGGAGTGGCCGATTTCAATTATTTTTTGTACCGTCAATGCCCTTTATGAGGGTAACTGATATGCGAAGTTTCGTAAAGATATCTTACTTTTTTGAGCTGAAATTAAAATTTGTATTTAAATTTTTTTTTAAATTTTTTACTATAGGTCGAAGGGAGGTACCCCTAGGGAGTGGCCGATTTCAATTATTTTTTGTACCGTCAATGCCCTTTATGAGGGTAACTGATATGCAAAGTTTCGTGAAGATATCTTACTTTTTTCGGCTGAAATTAAAATTTGTATTTAAATGTTTTTTTTTTAATTTTTTACTATAGGTCCAAGGGAGGTACCCCTAGGAGTTGACCGATTTCAACCATTTTTGGAAATTTTCTTAACTAGCTCATATACAACCTGTCTGCAAAATTTTAAAGCCCTACGACAACTCCTTCTATTTTTTTCCGCTGAATGTATGGAATCTTCCCCACTGTGCGGCGTAACGCAAAGCGGAAAAAGTTTTATGTGGAATCAGCTTTCGTATTGCGCTACCTGACACTTTCTGCGTGACAGCTGGGATAAAATACATGTATCTATATGAGGTTTCTCACATAACAAAAAGTAACGCACAAAGTTGCCCAAATCTCAACTTTTGGGCGCGTTGAAATTTTTTTTCAGTTTCCCTTTACTTAAAGTGTAAATAAACAAATTTAAATTTCACACAATTAGAAAATAATTTAATAGATTTTTATTTGCTTATTTATTTTTTGTAAATAAAACGGAGAATGACAAATTTTTCAGAAAATAAATATGTGATGTTACAACGTTCATTGTGGCATAGTTTTTCAGTTTTGCGTTGTTTGACATAGAAAATAGCGTAACGCAACGCGAAAAAAGTTTTATGTGGAATCAGCTGAACTCGTAGGTATTACGAATATAGGAGAACTATATATATGCATACATATATATAACGAATAAATGAATGAAAGGATGAATGAATTATGGTTGGGTGTATGCATACAAAAGAATGGTTTCGATATGTAAATATGTATGTACATACATTAGGCTGGGTCAATTTTCTAAGGCATACTGTTCGTTGAGCTCAACAGTTGCCATCAGTTGTGCAGCAGTTGAGTTAAACAGTTACGTCTTAGAAACGGCTTGATGAATTTATCAGCTGTTTGGCTTTACACAACGTAATGAGCTGAAGTAGCGAATAAAATTTGTGATGGAAAAAATGGAGAAAAGTTGCCAACTGTTGAGCTGAGCGGAATTACTCAACAGTTCGTTTCTAAGACAAACACTCAACAGTTGCACAACAGCTCTGTCTTAGAAACTCACACAATGTCTTCTATGTAGAGCATGCCTCTAAAATCAATTTCGAGCTTGCCCATTTTCGATTGAAGTTTACTATGTAGAATTGTTTTAAGTATAGTAACCAAGGCTGCAAAATAACGTTATTTTTAACAATAAACAAAAAAAATTTTTTTCTGTTGAAATATTCGATTTTATAAACGTAAAAAGCATAACAAAATCTTTTTTGTTTCAACTGTTATCAAAAAAAAATTAACAAATTTTTTTTTTTTGTTTTGATAATTATCAAAACAATTATTTCAAAAAAATATAGTTTCAAATTTAAACGAAAAAATTGACTTTTAAATAATTTCGTTTTCTATGAAGAAAAGAAATTTTACATATGTTTGTATGTATGCACATACGTACATAAATAAAAACAAATAGGTACAATTTTTGTTAATTGTTTTGATATCAACGAAACAAAATTATTCTGATTAAAGGTTTATTGATAATTTTTGAAACGGAAAAATTTTGTTTCTGATAATTAGCAAAACAAAATAATTTTTGGATATTTTTTATTGATATTTTTTGAAACAAAATTATTTTGTTCATTTCGTTGAGCAGCCTTGATAGTAACCCATATTTTTTTAAATTCAACCAGTGGTTTTAACTTTATCTCTTTACATTCTTTTTCATTGTCACTTAAACGACTTTTAATAATGTATGTATATAAGAGTTTGATTTCGTTGTTGTGGTTTTGTTGAAAAACGAAAATATTAAAAAAAAAAACAACTCCCATTCGTTTTTTTGCTCCTTAATAGCTTAAACAGAATCAGCGTCGGACGAATTTTCGTCGGACGCCGCGTTCTGTCAAACGATTAAAATACACGGCAGCATATGTGAATGAACAGAACGAAAACGCTGGCGAATATCGCCCAGCGAAAATTCGTCAGAATAGACTTTTTTCTAATTTGGACGCTATCGCCTGTCAAATAAATTATTTGGAACTTGATAAAAACATGTAATAAAACAAGAATATACATTTTTTGATGTGAAAAAGATTGAAAATATGGACAGAAGAGTCAATGAAAGAAGTAAGGAAACAGCGTAATTATAAAAATATGCATATGGCGATTTCGCCTTGATTCTGTTTTACTGGGCGATATTCGCAAACAAATGTCAACGCCGCACCAGGCGAAAACACGTCTGGCGATTGGTTCTGTTTAAAGCTTAACCCCCTCAACATTAGCTTAAAATTTAGGGGCGGACTTTTATAACTTTTTTTTTCGCATGGGACCAACACTTACCTCCTGACTTCATTTCCATATAAAATACAGATGTAATCTAACACATACATACATACTTATGTATGGTGTATGTACATATCGTCGTACCATACGAAAACTAACATAAGTTTTTTTGTGACTGACGAAAAGTAACAAGTTCGACTTTTGGCTGACGAAAACTATCAATTTCGTTTAAACAACAACAATCTTAATGTAAAAACAGTATAGAATTACTGATACTTTTCGTTAGACAAAAGTCGATTTTGTTATTTTTCGTCGGCCAAAAGTCGAACTTGTTATTTTTCGTCAGCCAAAAGTCGAACTTGTTACTTTTCGTCAGTCAAAAAAAAACTTATGTTAGTTTTCGTATGATACGACGATATGTACTTACCCCTTAATATGTAAATTCATATACATCAGGCCCAGGCAGCTAGTGGTACAATTGTACCAAAAATTGAGAACCAAATTCACACAGATTATTACGCTCTTTGTTTGCTTTGCTTGTGTGAGCGCTACGAACAATGAAGTGCTGTCGTTTGTTTCAGGGATGCCACTAAGAAATTTTTTTTCCTACCAAAAACCTACCAAAATGGCTTCGAGCCTACCATTTTCTTTTTATACCTTTCATGAGAATGAAATAACTTTGTGCCGAAAATCAAATCTTGAAAGTACTAGAAGGAGGCCTGACAGACCCATCGATATATATACCGATATAATCAGAATCATGAGCTGAGTCGTTTAAGCCATGTCCGTCTGTCCGTCCGTCCGTCCGTCTGTGTGAACGCAAACTAGTCCCTCAGTTTTTGAGATATTGGATTGAAATTTGGAACACGGGTGAGTTTTAGTGCTCAATCGATCATTTGTCGGAATTGGCCGAATCGGACCACTATAACACATAGCTCCCATACAACCGATTGTTCAGATATACACATTTTGGGGTATAACTTCTCCCTTTTTACAGCTAAGGACACGAAACTTTGGGGTATTTGTACACATATTGACCCAAAGAAGGTTACCGAAAATTATCAAGATCGGACCACTATAACATATAGCTGCCATACAACCGATTGTTCAGATATACACATTTTGGTGTACAACTTCCCCATTTAAACAGCTAAGGACATGAAATTTTGAAGTATTTGTACACATGTTGGCCTAAACAAGGTTACCGAAAATTGTCAAGATCAGACCACTATAACATATAGCTCCCATACAACCGATTGTTCAGATATACACATTTTGGGATATAACTTCTCCATTTTAACAGATAATGACATGAAACTTTAAAGTACTTGTACCCATATCGGCCCAAATAGAGTTACCGAAAATTGTCAAGATCGGACCACTATAACATATAGCTGCCATACAACCGATTGTTCAGATATACACATTTTGGTGTATAACTTCCCCATTTAAACAGCTAAGGACATGAAATTTTGAAGTATTTGTACACATGTTAGCCTAAACATGGTTACCGAAAATTGTCAAGATCGGACCACTATAACATATAGCTGCCATACAATCGATTGTTCAGATATACACATTTTTGGATATAACTTCTCCATTTTAACAGATAATGACATGAAACTTTAAAGTACTTGTACCCATATCGGCCCAAATAGAGTTACCGAAAATTGTCAAGATCGGACCACTATAACATATAGCTGCCATACAACCGATTGTTCAGATATACACATTTTGGTGTATAACTTCCCCATTTAAACAGCTAAGGACATGAAATTTTGAAGTATTTGTACACATGTTGGCCTAAACAAGGTTACCGAAAATTGTCAAGATCAGACCACTATAACATATAGCTCCCATACAACCGATTGTTCAGATATACACATTTTGTTGTATAACTCCTCCATTTAAATAGCCCAGACACCATTTTTTCTAATAAATCGTTCCATAAATAACCTACAAAATTGAAATTATAAATTATACCAAATCAGGCTATGTACAACATACATAGGTAGCTTTTCATTTCCCCACTCATGAAAGGTATGAAGTCTTCGGTACGGCCGAAGACAGCCGCGCTCTTACTTGTTTTAGTGTGAGATTTAACCATATTCAACAAATTCATTTAGGGTAACTGTGCCAGTAACCGACCACCGTTCGCCCGGTGCGGAGGAAATCAGAATTTACATTTTGTGGAATAACATTTCAGGAATAATGAGGGCAATCGACTGATCCTGAAGGAAACGTAAGAAGATTTATCGAGGGGAAATAGCGGACATTGTTTCCACTTGGTACAGCACACACATTTACTACCTAGGCAGGCCTGATAGCCTGTTGTGATACCACATGGAGCTCTTTATTACACACCATGTAGACGAACAACCTTGTTTGCTTCATATAGCGTAAAATGTCAGATGCCTTTCTGTTTTCAATCTCCTCCAGTTGTGTCTGTGGGGGCAAGTGTACTTTAAGCTCAAAGAAAACGTTTCTATTTAGCAGAGTTTTGTGACAAAACTCTAATGAGAAGCCATGTTTTCTCAACAGTGTTGTGGCAAAGTGAACAAATGTACCTGTTAATCACCCTGTGATGTTCTAAATAATTATATGAACTGACGAGAGTGGCAACGCTGAAAGCAAGATGGTGATCAGCCAGATACATATATTTTATAAATTGCAAAAGGCTTCATGCACATTTTCGACACTTACGATGTAGATCGGGATCGAGGCGGACGCAAACACAAGTGTGACAACAAACAAACAACCAAACAAATTACAAATTACATACAAACATACATACAAGCGCAAGTCATATTATTAAATTCGTACAATGTAATGTCATTAAATTTGTTAACTTTATATTTTCATTAAATCTTTATAACTAAATTTGCGAGTATACTTTGTTTGTCGGAAAACGTCGTAAGTCAACAGTACCAAATCAATTATGTTAGTTGAACGAAGGCAAAAACCTACCAAAATTCAAATCGTCCTACCAACCTACCAAAAGGATCAAAACCTACCAGTTTTGGTAGGAAAAGCCCAAAAGTGGCATCCCTGGTTTGTTTCTGTTCAGTGGCTTATTATCAAGCAACAAGACAACAGCATATGCGGATACCATGAATGATTATAATTATTTTATGTTGATGAATGCGTTTGAGTAAATGCAATGCATATTATGCTACAAATCTTTTTCAGGAAATGTTTTCTCAAAAGCATTTATCAACATAAAATAATTATAATCATTCATGGTGTTATAATTACGTATTTATTGCGCATTCATGATATTCTTCCGCATACGCTGTTGTCTTGTTGCTTGATAGTAGTGATGGGCGAGTCCGAGATGTTTTATTCGATTCTCTCGATTATTGAAACATCTCGAATGCTCTCGATGGTTTTCATTCGTACTCGAGTCAAGTCGTAAATGGCCGTCAGTCGAAGCAATCGCTACAACATCTTGGACTCGCTGCAAAAATACATAATATTTGTTGTTGCCGCTTGAATATCAAAATTGCTTTAAAAAACATACAGAGTGGTACAAATCTATTGCCGTTGTTGCTACTCGTAAAATTCATTTATTTCATAAGCGTCTCACTTCAGAAAATTTATTAATGTTTAAATAATTAGTTATTATTATTATGCACGACACTCTTTAGTTTTGATTTCAAAAATGCAGCGTCTATGTATAGCATTTTTTTCAATTTGTTTCATTTATATATGTATTTACCTCACTTCCATTAAAAATCCTACTTTCTTTATCAACAACCCTCATTCACTTTATTTTATCAACTAAAACATATCATCAAAACAACAGCCGGCCCGCCGACTCGGAACAATCGCAAAAACATCTCGATTGTGTAGTCGAGGAACGAGTCAACTTTTGACTCGATTGTGATTTTGCAACGATGGCGATTCTCTCGATTGTCAAAACATCTCGGACTCGCCCATCACTAGTCCGAGATGTTTTGACAATCGAGAGAATCGCCATCGTTGCAAAATCACAATCGAGTCAAAAGTTGACTCGTTCCTCGACTACACAATCGAGATGTTTTTGCGATTGTTCCGAGTCGGCGGGCCGGCTGTTGTTTTGATGATATGTTTTAGTTGATAAAATAAAGTGAATGAGGGTTGTTGATAAAGGAAGTAGGATTTTTAATGGAAGTGAGGTAAATACATATATAAATGAACCAAATTGAAAAAAATGCTATACATAGACGCTGCATTTTTAAAATCAAAACTAAAGAGTTTCGTGCATAATAATAATAACTAATTATTTAAACATTAATAAATTTTCTGAAGTGAGACGCTTATGAAATAAATGAATTTTACGAGTAGCAACAACGGCAATAAATTTGTACCACTCTGTATGTTTTTTAAAGCAATTTTGATATTCAAGCGGCAACAACAAATATTATGTATTTTTGCAGCGAGTCCAAGATGTTGTAGCGATTGCTTCGACTGACGGCCATTTACGACTTGACTCGAGTACGAATGAAAACCATCAAGAGCATTCGAGATGTTTCAATAATCGAGAGAATCGAATAAAACATCTCGGACTCGCCCATCACTATCTCGGACTCGCCCATCACTACTTGATAGTAAGCCACTGAAGTTCAGTGACTGAACAGAAACAAACGACAGCATTTGATTGGTGCGCTCACTGCGCTCTTACTAACACTACCTCAGTTAGAAAAATGCCTGGGCCTGATATACATTCAGTGGTCGGCGAAATCTGAAATGAGGTTGTGTTGGTGAGAACAAAACAAGTTCTCAGCATGCGCACCCAGTAGGAAATTGATCCGCTTCAAGTGGAATATACATACGTATATGTAGAACCTTTTTTCGTTTTTTGTTGTGTTTGTTTTTTGTTGTTTTTGTTTTTTTATTGTTATTGTTTTTTGTATTGGGTCATATTAATAAAAGCCAAGCATTTGCTTTTGCTTAAGATTTCAGACCTTTTACTCAAATTTTGAAATTTGGTTCATACAAATTAATGTCAAATTTCTGAAATTTTGAGTAAAATCATTTGCTTGGATTTTATTAATATCGCCCATTGTTTGTTTTTTTCGCTTTTGTTGGTTTTTTTTTTTTTTTTAGTGTTTTTTTTTTTTGCCGTTGTTGTTGTTTTTGTTGATGTTGCTGTAGTGTTGAAGAGTTTAGGGATTATGGGGACGAGAAAGGAAAAGAAGTTTTTAATAAAAAAAAATTAGCTCTTCTGAAAAAAATTAAAGGGTAGTTGGCTAAAACAGAGTGTTTGGAAGACAAAAGTCATCCAAATAAGAGTACAAAAACTATTTGTGAAATACTTCGCAATGCCTTTGTAGTGCATAATCATTTGTATCATTTTTAAATGCTTTGTAGCAAAAAAGGCATTGTATATCGCCGAAGACATTTCCATCATATAAAATTTCTCGCCGGGCATTTTATTTGTGGACATACACACGGTATATATATTGAGACGGTAATGCCAGTAGGCGGATCATGGGACATACATTCAGGGATGCCACTAAGAAGACTTTTTTCCTACCAAAAACCTACCAAAATGGCTTCGAGCCTACCAATTTTTTGTTTGTTTGTTTTTTTTTTAATGTGAGATTTAACCATATTCAACAAATTTATTTAGAGTAACTGTGCCAGTAACCGACCACCCTGCAGTAACCGGACACTTTTGTTTTTTTTACCGCTTAAAATAAAAAAAAACTTTTTTATTTATTTATTTTTTTTTTGATTTGAAAACTTTTAGGCACTCTGCACACGGAGCGTACTGCTTTAGACGCGTATTAGATACTACAGACGAAAGCTGTACGCTTTGATGTCGCGCACGTATATTTCAATTGAGGGCTGCACACGAGTCGTCAGCTTCATGCATTCGTCAAAGTATGCTAGCTACATGTCGCTTGGCGTAATGCAGTGCTGGTAGCTAGGCGTACTACGCTTAGAAAACAGGAAGAAGAAGATGTTTGTTTACATTTTTCCACGTGGTGGAATTTATGAAAGCAGTAAAATTTGTGTAAAAAATCGGAAAAAATGAGTGTATAATGAAAGAAAATTGAAGATTCCGTAAAATTTTTCATCTTTTCTATTTAAAGCTTCGAAATTTAAAGTAAATACCGTATTATTAATTTGTTTGTTTGTTTTGTGCAGCGAAGTTCCATGTCGCTTCGTGTGCAGATATTGAGGCGTAGGGAAATCGACGCTACATGAAATGTCTCGTACGCGTCTATGACGATACGCCTCGTGTGCAGAGTGCCTTAGTATTAAATTTGGGGACGATTTCATAATGAAATTCTTAAAACTCCTTTTGTTAAAGGAGCCTTTTAGTTAAAGAGCCATTGAATGTTCTTTAATATGGGAGTGATTTCATAATAATATAATTTAAAAGGCTCCTTTAACGTCAAATGATTGCCATAAATTTAAAAATATTGATTTTTGACATTTGTTTTTTTTTCTGAAAATAAATAATTTTTTTGATTGTGGCTTTATTTATTTTTTTTTTTTTTTTTTTGAAAAAAGAAAAAGAAACAAAATTTGGAAACCCAGTGCAGAAAAAGTAGGAAGCGGTCATCCAGCCTCATAAAAGAGGAAGAAGATGAATATTCAATTATAGGACTCAACAAACAAAACAACAAACAAAATCGGTTTAAAAATTTTCTGGCAAAAGGAACCTTTAAATAACTTAAATGACCGGTTTTAGGTATTTAACTTTCAAGGAACTTTTATCTTCAAAAAGACTTTATGAAATCGATCAGCAATTTAAAGGCTCCTTTTGAATTTAAAGGAGCTTTTAATTTAATTATGAAATTTGTACAAATTGTACAATTAATTTAAGAATGACTTGTACAATTAATTTAAGAATGAGTGATAAAAATCTGAAGGAAAAGAGGAGGAAGCGGCAGTTTCCAGATAAACAAAAACTTGAGTTGGCATTAAATGATATTCGGACAAGGTTGGATTGGATATTAGTGGCTGCCACCGCTCGTCCAGTGCGGAGGAAAACAGGCTTTATATTTTGTGGCATAACATTTGAGGAATAATGAGGGCAAGCAACTGATGCTGAAGGAAACGTAAGAAGATTTGTCGAGTGAAATAGCGGAAATTGTTTCCACTTGGTACAACAAAAACATTTACTACCTAGGCAGGCCTGATGGTCTGTTGCGATACCACATGGAGCTCTTTTTATTACACACCATGTAGACGAACAACCTTGTTTGCTTCATATAGTGTAAAATATCAAATGTCTTTCTGTTTTCAATCTCCTTCAGTTGTGTCTGTGGGGGCAAGTGTACTTGAAGCTCAAAGAAAACGCTTCTTTTTAGCAGAGTTTTGTGACAAAACTCTACTGAGAAGATACGTTTTCTCACCAGTGCTGTGGCAAAGTGACCAAATGTACCAAATTAGTGATGTCAGTTGAACGTAGGCAAAAACCTACCAAAATTCAAATCGTCCTACCAACCTACCAGTTTTGGTAGGAAAAGCCCAAAAGTGGCATCCCTGCATACATTACCTGTATAAAGTCAATGCTTGCGTTCAACCACGAAGCGACATAGTCAGGCGCAATGTTTATCGTTCGACAGTTGCATTGTGTACGGAGAACAGTGACTTGACTCTGGGATGTGTGTTAAAAAGGTCGAACAGCTGTGCTCAGCTGATTTCAGGGTTGCTGTTATAGCCCAATAACGATGGCGAAAGCAATAGAAGTTGCTCTTCTTCTTTCTGTTTTGTAGGTTGTTGATTTTACATTCTTGACAAGCATGGGCACCACCACAAGCGAACAAGCAGAGAACGTGAGCATGTGGTAGTGTGCTTAAAATTGCACAGTGAGGCAAAATTCAAAAATTTTTCGTAACTTCGTGTGTTGTTGAAAATTTAATTATATCAGATTTTATAGCATGAAAATAGAGGTTATATCAAAAATAGGTATGTTTGTAGATACAAATTTAATAAAAAATAATTGTTGATTTATTTATTTCGATTCACATTCTAATTAATTGCAATTTCAATATAAAAGCATAAAAAATTAACCAGTGTTTGAAAAACTGCCAGCAAAACAGCAACAGTCTCAAAATTTATGCTGCTCATGTTCTGCGAAAGTTGTCATTATTTTTTCAGAACTTTTGAATTTTAATTTCCTTTGAAAATATCTAAATTCGAAGCACAGGGCATTCGAATACTTTTTTTTTTGTTTCTCTGTGCTTTTGCTTTGCTGTTTAATTTCAAACACTTCAGTCGAAAGCAAAGCACAGATAAACAGAGTTTTAGTTTTCAGAACGGCTTTTTGGAATTTGTTTTTTTTTTTACATTACAATTTCGATTGTGTTCCCATAAAAAAAAAAAACAAAAACACAAAAACTCGAAATTATGTTTGCCTTTTGCTATGCTGTAAAAATTTCCACAGTACAGCAGCAGGTTGACTGTAATTTTTTGTAAATTGAAGGCTGCATAGTTACAGTACAGTACATTTTTTTTATTTTTATTTTACTTTCTTGCGCTGTTAATTTTTTAATTTTGAAATGAAAATGAAATTCAAAGTAAATGAAAAAAAAAGTTGAAAGTAATTTCAAACTCTGAAATTAACCCATTTTCAATTTTAAAGAGTTGAAAATGGCATAAAAAATAATACTTCATTTGATTTCATGGCTCTATTTAACACTATTGAGAATATTTAAAATAAAAAAATAATCAATTTCCCAACCAATCTTAAACATTTTAAAAAAATTTCATACATCAGTCGCCCACTGTTGTTACGGACAAAAAAAGGCATCAACCTGCTTCCATTACTGTTGAAGGCGAACTGAATCGTTTCCTCGCTGAAATAATTATGCTCTGCATTTGTGCACGTATACATTTTTTTACGCTCGCAGCACAAAGAGCTCTCTTTGCCCATGTCCGATTCTTGCACATGTTATTCGTGGAATAGCTGGCGTTTACGCTCTCTCCGGGAATTGCGTTTTAGGAACTCAGCCTTAATTTCTTTTCGAAATTATGAATTGGTTTTTTCAATTCCCAATTCCGGAATTGGGTTTCTGTCTTGATTTTCTTACAACAACCACATCCGGCCGCCATACCAATCTGTACCCCCGGAAGTCGCCGCCATACCAATCTGTCCCCGATTTTGACATTTGCCGATGACATATCGTCTTTTTTTTTATCGAATTTCGACTACGCATCCCAGAGCCATTTCACTGTATGCTATACACTATGGACAGTTGGCAAACGACTGATGAAGAGAGTAAGAGCCTATACACACTTGCGACTCAATCGATTTGGTCGAATTGGGCTGTTGTATTCACACTACGCCAACTATTTAGTCGAATCGGTGGCAGCTATTCACACTAGAGACTAAATAGTCGGGTGATTGACAATGACATAGTGTTGCCAATGTTCACATTTTACGCAGCAAATTTTACATTAGTGGTCTTCGTATAAAGTGTTGAATTATTAAATTGCTTTTATCACTTTATCTGCATTCTTACATGAAAGCACCTTCTTGTCATCTGTCAACTTGATTAATAAATAAAAAAATAATAAAATAAACAAAAAGTGCATACATTGTTTGGCTTTCTCTCTTATTAAACTAGCAACTAGCTGTCAAGTAAATGAAAAGAGAAAAACGGAAGGAATTACGCTCATAAAGAACGAAACGAACAGAAGTACAAGAAACGGAAAAATAGTAAAAATTAGCCATTAATAATTTCCATGCAATTTCATTTTCATTATTCCTGTTTGAAAATGCTATTAATGACATATTTGAAGAGAAAAACAATATCAAGAAACACATGAAAACGGAAGTAAATATCCTTAGTTAGATAATTCTAGTTAATAAGAAACGAACCTTTTGTTTTTTCAAAACATTTTGAAAATATTAATTGAAATATTCAATCTCTGCAATTTACCAAAAGTGAAATAAAAGTAGTGCTGTCAGCAAGGCAACTCTTTCCACTACGAATATCACTGTTGTTGTTGTAGTCGTTCGACTAAATTGTCTGTAGTGTGAATACGTAGAAGGGCGCCTTGTTGATCAAGCTAGGCATGGGTAACACTGCGCTGCGCGGCGCAATTGCGCTGACACCAACCCTGGTGTTATTGCGCTAACTCCGATTTGGGAAATGCGCCAACTCAATATAGCGCCAACTCAGTATAGCGCCAACTCAATGTAGCGCCAACTCAGTATAGCGCCAACTCAATGTAGCGCCAACTCAATGATGCGCTATTGCAATATAACACTGACTCAATTTCGTGCGCTAACACCAGCTCCAATATAGCGCTAGTGTAAAATGGCGCAACCACAACGCCAATAACAGCATCATAGTATATGTATACGTATGACAACGTCACAATTATGTGTGCTTGATAGTGATCTAAGTGACTCTAATTTCCAGCATATTTTCACATATACATATACGGAATATTTTTCCAAATGATTATGAAAATTAAAATTAATTGTGCCCGCGTATATGTAAGCAGAATTGCGCCAAAAGAAATAAAACGGGGATGGTAAACAGTAACAAGCGAAAAAATGTTATTTATCGATTATTCGATGACAATTGCGCTAAAGGTGTTATTGCGCCAGTACCGTGAGTTGGCGCCACGGTTGGCGCTGGCGTTATTGTATCAGCGCCAAAAAAATTGCGCCATTACCCATGGCTAGATCAAGCAGTTGTCCAACTGTTTCAGTTGGAATGAAATTGGGCTGCAAATCCAACTGTTTCAGTTGTTCGACTAATTGAATGTAGTGTGAATGCTTCCATACATTCCCATGCAAATCAACATTCGACTAAATCGATTGAGTCGCAAGTGTGTATAGGCTCTAAGAATACGTGTGAATCGACTTCCCACAATTGTGGTATGGGTTGCCTATGTCTGATATACATACATATGTAAATTTCCCTTAGACATATCCACACATATGCACTTACTTATGTACCCAATAAACACAACGGATTCGCCTCGAATTCGAGACGAGTTCGCTTCTCTGATTATATTATCGCGGCGATAGTTCGCGACAATAGATCGGCGAATCCGAATTCCCAGGCGAGTCACCCCTCATTAGTGATTCGCGCATTTTTATATTCTCGGATCGTTGGCGATTCGAGATTTAGGCTCATTGGCGAATACATTCTAGAAAATCTTCTTCTGCGAATCCGCCTCGAATTCGCCACGATATCATCCGAGCTTTTCAGTCGCTTGAATAGAGTTTTAAATGGTAAATTAAAGTCCAACAGGGAATTTCTTCGTGTAAAGCAAGATTTAATAAAATTAATAAATGCTATTGCGATAATTGATTTTTCTCGAGTCCATCTCGAACTCGATACAAGTCCGAAAAATTACATTCACCTCCGCGAATTCATCTCGAATTCGCCACGATATCATCCTCGCTTTTGTGTTTATTGGGTACATACCCAATAAACACAACGGATTCGCCTCGAATTCGCTTTCTCTGATTATATTATCGCGGCGATAGATCGGCGAATCCGAATTCGTAGGAATGTCACCTATCACTAGCGATTCGAGAATTTCTTCATTCTCGGATTCGCTGGTGATTCGAATTTTTTATCATTAGCGATACGAGAATTTTTAATTTCTCTGATTGCTGGCGATTCGAAAATTTTTACATTCTCGGATCGTTGGCGATTCGAATTTTTTATCATTAGCGATTCGAAAATCTGTAAAAAAAAAAACTGATTTCATCGGACTTGCCGAGGCGAGCCCGAGGAAAATAAAAAAAATGATATCGCGATAACTGATTTTATCGGACTTGCCGCGAACTCGAGGCGATCCCGAGGAAAATAAAAAAATGATATCGCGAAAACTGATTTTATCGGACTTGCCTCGAACTCGAGACATTTTGACATTTTTAATTGCATACATATACAAGTAACACAAATATTTAAAAACAAAATAAAATCAGATCATT
Source organism: Urophora cardui (assembly GCA_960531455.1). Taxonomy (NCBI): domain Eukaryota; kingdom Metazoa; phylum Arthropoda; class Insecta; order Diptera; family Tephritidae; genus Urophora; species Urophora cardui. The sequence continues at coordinate 57,368,515 of OY482674.1, read as the reverse complement.
ACATGAATACATTTCTTCTGTTTCCATCAATATTGCCATCAACAATTATATTCATTTTACGTTTTAAAATTGTATCGTTGCCCGTTTTTGCCCAAAAGTTTATCTTTATAACTGTCAAAATTTTCTCTTCCGTTTGGCACAGCAAAATTGGTTTTTTGTTCTCAACATGGTAAAATTTTCTACCTCATTTTCCCATAGAGAAAAATGTTACCGATTGGCACACAGCCTTTATTTGAATTGTATTTTGGATTCACTATAGGTACATACATACAGTTTGTCAATTAATTCTTTGCAAAATGAAAACAGCTCAGAAATTTGTTTTCATACTGGTATTTGTTCAACTAAACTTAACTTTTAAATTTTTTTAAATGCTTATATTAAATTAAATATGTTTACAACATTTAGGACCAAAAAAGTCCAAAACTTAAGGCATAGAAACAACACAAAAAACAAAAGTTCAAAAAATTATAAAACACACATTGTCAATTAATTCTTTGCAATTTTTTCATGTGACAGAAACTGAAAAAAAAGCCGACCTGATCGTTGAAATTTTGATATGACGGCCACTAGCCTCAACCACACATTGTAGACGAAGGGTCATGGAATGAATCAGGTCCATCAGCCCATAAATTTCGCGTATTTTATGCCATTCTTTCTGAATGACATTAATTACAGCATTTTTCGCTAGTACATCTTCATTTTCTGTCTTGTTATTTCAAAAAAAGCCAAAAATGTTTGATTAGGTTTAAGCTAGGACTTTGGGCAGGTGTATCCATTCCTTTGGTGCAATTATGCAGTACCCAAGTCCTGCACAGCAACGATATTTTGAGGATGTTTCTTTCTTCTTCTTCACCCTTGAGGATAAACGACTTCACATTATTTCAGACAATTTTCAAAACATCAGATTTGGGCTAATATTCTTTTGTAGCAGAGCTGTGTTGATGTTCTTTTTCGCAATGAAACAAAAATAGATCTCTATACACACGATGCATCGCGATGGACACAGAAAAATTTCGCGAACGACCAACACAGCTCTGCTACAGAAGAATATTAGACCAAATCAGATGTTTCGAAAATTGTCTGAAATAATGCGGAGTCGTTTATCCTCAAGGGTGTTGGCGGGCTGCGGATTTTTAATGACCTGATGAAGGAGTTTTAGCTTGACAGGATTAGTCGAGAATCGCAATAAAAATTTGCATTTTTTAACCAAAAAACGCCAATAAATTAAAGTAAAAGCTGTACTTGAAGAAACATCCTAAAAAAAGTCGTTGCTGTGCAGGACTTGGGTACTGCATAATTGCACCAAATGAATGGATACACCTGCCCAAAGTCCTAGCTTAAACCCAATCAAACATTTTTGGCTTTTTTTTTGAAATAACAAGACAGAAAATGAAGATGTACTAGCGAAAAATGCTGTAATTAATGCCATTCAGGAAGAATGGCATAAAATACGCGAAATTTATGGGCTGCTGGACCTGATTCATTCCCTGACCCTTCGTCTACAATGTGTGGTTGAGGCTAGTGGCCGTCATATCAAAATTTCAACGATCAGGTCGGCTTTTTTTCAGTTTCTGTCACATATGAAAAAATTGCAAAGAATTAATTGACAATGTGTGTTTTATAATTTTTTGAACTTTTGTTTTTGTGTTGTTTCTGTGCCTTAAGTTTTGGACTTTTTTAGTCCTAAATGTTGTAAACATATTTAATTTAATATTAGCATTTAAAAAAAAATTAAAAGTGAAGTTTTGTTGACCAAATACCAGTATGAAAACAAATTTCTGAGCTGTTTTCATTTTGCAAAGAATTAATTGACAAACTGTATGTATATTTTAAACCCGTCCAAATTAAACGAAAGTGGTTTGTTGTACTGCTTTACGAACAGCAATTCAATCAGTGAATTTATTGGTAAAATTGATTCTTATTTACCTATACACAAAATTTCTTATGTACTACTTATTTACTATAATACATGTACATATATCTATGTAGATATGTACATACATATGTACATTAGGCCGTCTCGCCTTATAGGGACGTAAGAATAAAGTTCGCCGTACGCCCCCGCATATGATGTTTTTTTGGAAAACATTTCCGGAAGTTTTTTATTTATTTTTTGGACTCCCCTAGATGTCGCTAAAATTCATTTTTCTCATATCTTCGGCATTTATAGTCCGATCTATAAGTTTAATACACCAATGTCTTTGGCTTGAAAGGACGCCTTATACTATTGAATATTATTAAACCCATGTGCGTCATTGGGGTCACTACCACCCAGTACTTAGTTCATACCACCCTAATGCCATTTTTTATGCCTGCATGTTAAACGTAGTCTAAAATCATTAATCTCTTGCAAAAGAAGTATTTCGATCGCTTGAGCGGAACCCGAAATAAAACACGTTCAACATTCCGTGGAATATATGTTTTTCGCTTCCTTGGGTCTTTTAGGTTCATTTTAAAAAGATTTCTTCTGAGGAGACCCCTACTGAAATTTTATGGCGAATAATTTTCTAGAACATGTTAACCCTCTAGCACCGCCAATAAAGGGCTATTTTGAAAATTTGATTCGAATCAAAGATATTTTTTGAATCAAGAATCAAAAAAGATTATCTTTGATTTGAAAATAGTTTGAATCACGAATCAAGTTGATTCTTTATTTGAAAGTTGATTTGAAATCAAAATTGATTCGAATCACGCAACGCTGGGTCACATTCGCTACTTTTTTTTGAATTGCTGTGGAAAATAAACAAATGCATTTTTTTATTTGATGTTAACTTGATTGCAAACTTACATCTTTTACCTACTTTGTTTTTTCTTCTTTGTATAACTTTTTTTAATGTTTTTATACTTTTTTATTTAATTTTTCCAAATTGCCCAAATTGTTAAAACTACCCCAATGGGGTACATGCGCCCAGAAAATGGGGTAAAATCGCCACGTTGTAAAAAATAAGTATAATAACTGTATTTTTTTTTATTAAATTTGTTTTTATTAAAAAGTCGTAGCATTTATTGTTATGGAGAAAAATTTTTATTCCAGAATATGATAAAATATAAACTTTACTTGACATTAAATTCTATTAAATTACTTCATGGGGCACGTACGACAGGTGTAAATTTAACCCATGGAAAATATAGTCCCGCTTATGATCTGGCGAATGTGCCCCAGGTGCAGCCACTCTTATGGCGTTTTCTTTTCTACGAAAAAATGTTGCCCTCCTATACACCAATTATCGAATTACGTATCCTGACTTTCTATAAAATGGCTGAATTTGTAGATAAGGGTGCCCTCTTACTTAGTTAGAGGTCAATATTTGGTGAAAGGACCAGACAAACTTTCAAAATGGCTAAGAAAATCAAACAGGGCAACATTATTTCGAGAAAAGAAAACGCCATTAATAAATGTATTTTTTCTGCACTCCGCAGCTTTTTTTCAAAATTTGTATTCAATTTTATTAACAAAAATATTGACTATATTACACTTATGAACAAATTTTCGATCGCATTAAAATTAATTGCATAAGTTATTGGAAAATATATTGACGCGAAAAAGTGCCCACACTAACGGAAAAAAGTGAAAAAAACGCTACTGTTTATAACCACTTGTAAACTTCAAATTTTAAGGCTAATTAAACAAAAGGTGGTCAAATTAGGTATAACTTGTCGTTTATTAAAATTCGATAGGACTGCTGAATTTTCAGAAAACAGGGCTGGCGAATGTGCCCCCTTCTGTCCTACCAAACAGAGTTTTTCGTGGTAACAGTCGCAGTAGACAAATGGTTTTTGTTTTTTCATTTATTATATTTTAATGGAAAAATAACTTCAATATATCGCACCCTAAATCATAAATTGACACAATTCAAAATTCAAAAATTTTCAGGAGCCAAAAAACTCTTTACAAGCAATGATGTTGAAAAGGCGAAGTATAGTTGCTATTTTTCAGTCAAAAGGACAAGTTTTTTTTTGCAACCGCTAGAGATATGTTATCTTCACTGGTTTATGATAAAAAACCGATTTCAAAAAATTTTGAGTGTGTCACTTAATGATTTTACAAAGAATAAAAGAGAATTTAAAAAATTAAAGAAAATAAAGCAAAAATTAATAAAACTATCGCGCTTTAAATTAATTTAACTTTTTACATCTCCATCACTCTATTTCGGCGATCGGCAGCTGGGCCATTTAGGGCCACTCGTTTCTAATGTATAGATCGTGTGTGCGCTGCAGCGTTGCCGTTGAAAAATTTTCGTGGTGGCTAGATTTGATTTAATTTGTGGCTAAAAATGGCTAAAAAATTTGGTTCGTGGCTAAAAATGGTGGCTAAAAAATTTTGTTTCAAATTAACATATTTTAAATTTATTTTTCAAATTCAGGCACAAAAGTATTGCATGCAATATTAGGAAAAAATCATAAATTTGTGTAGAAATAAATATTCATACATACACAGTACTATGTACTTAACTATGTCAATAAAAAAATTAGATATCACATTCAATATCTATCATTATGTTGTCATCAATCTTTCTCTTCATAAATTAATTCTTTCTTCATTAATTTAATGAGATCTTCTGTTATTTCAAATTCATTGCAACATTCATGCCTATTACGGTATCCGGCGGATGCCTTTCGCAGGGAATGCGAATCGTTTTGATAAGATTTGGTATTCTCATAACCGACCGTCAATGCAGTCCGGGAATAAAAAACATGTCGATAAAGCAGTTCGAGGATTTGCCGCATTCCTATAACCGTAATCGAAACGCAGTAGCTGTAATTTGTTTTAATTTCGATTCGTCATAAAATTGGTGCGGATTCAAAAGAAATTTAAAATTTGCATTTTAATTGCGTAGTAACTTACAATGAAATTTAACGAATAACAAAATAATTCGTATATTTTAAGTAAAAATATATGAGTTAATTTTATTTTTAAACAGAATTCGTCCCAAAAACGTGGGCAGATTTGAATGCTTTGGCACTACCAACAAAATCACAAGGTCTGAACCCAAATCCTGTGTTAAGAATAAGCTAACAAACCGCAAAACGCAGAAGTTCACATTTTGGTAGGCTCAGTACCGCGATGATCAAAACATAAGCGTTGATTACGAACCATCCGTTAATAATTCGAGAGCAAAAGTACAAAATTTAGCGAGTACTTCGCCAGAAATTGGAACAGCTTCAAGTCCGCAATCACAACAAAGAGCGCTTCCAAGAAGTAACCAAATTAAATTATTGAAAACGCCAATAGATTTGCAAATAAAGTTAAATTTTTCTTCAATTACGCAGGGTGAATCGATAAAGCAGTAATCCGACGGTTATGGTAATAGCGTGAAATTTGACCAGCGAGGGGAGTGCGAATCGGATGCCATTCGCGGGAGTGGCATCCGTCGGATACGGTAATAGGCATGATTGTTTTACATTCTTTAAGCATAATCTTATTCATTAGGGAAAATGTTCTTTCCACTTCGGCGTTGCTAAGTGGTAGAAGTAGCAAACAATATACAAAGTCAGTTAGATCCTTATACGGACTTTCATCGACAGTCTACTATTCCACTAGCGAGTATCAACAGGCATTTATCGACAGTTGCGTTACTTGTTTTTTTTTTAACTAAACGTTGGTCAAAGGAATTCAGCGACCCATACATAACTAAAACACTCTTTACAACTTTAGTAAGACCCATATTGGAATATGGTTCCATAGTTTGGAATCCATACTATCAGATTCACTCTGATCGCTTAGAGTCAGTCCAAAAACAGTTTTTGCTTTTTGCTTTAAGAAATTTGCCTTGGGATTCTGGTTACAATCTGCCACCGTATACTAGCCGTTTAAAAATCCTTAATCTTCCGACTCTTGCAAGTCGACGAGAAATGTTAGGGGTAATATTTATCGTTAAGCTCTTGAATGGCTTAATTTTTTCTCCTTCCTTGCTAGCTGAAATAAACTTTAACATTCCTTCTCGTTCAACAAGACACTTCAACCCTATCTATTTAAAGCAGTGTAAATCAAACTTTGAATTAAATGAACCTTTCCGGGGTTTATGTAAGAGCTTTAATTCCTATTCCAGCTTTTTAGATATTTCGGACTCACTTTTCATTATAAGGGAAAAAAACTGTCTTATCTTAACACATAGTAGCGATTATTCTGTTATAATTCTCAAGACTAACTTCAAATGTACTATACTCAGCTGATGATTTTATTTCTCTGTAGCTGAGCAGTTTAAGATCTCGACGCTTAACAAACTCCTGCCACTCAACACCTCGGCATTTTATGTAAATAAAAAATATCCGTACGTCATGCGGGTGCGCCTCTCGTGCGGTCGGGCGGGATTGGAGGGCATGGGTTATTATTATTATTATTATAAATCGATTTGTGATAACCGCTGAATTGAATTAGCGTTACCACATCCTTCCTATGTGGAAAATTATGGTTCATTACAAGCGGTGGCTAAAAACGTGGCTAGTGGCAAAACCGAAATTTTGGTGGCTAAAAAAACACGGCGGTGGCTAAATCTAGCCACAAAATGGCTAAAACGGCAAGGCTGGTGCGCTGCTAGAAAGCTATCGCTGCGCTGGCCGCGAACCAGTTTGCACTTGTACGTTGTACGTTTCCCAAACCGTTGCTTTTAACGAAAAAGTACCAAAATCAAAAGCAACGTACCAAACCATTTTCAAAGTACCAGTTTTGGTACGAAAGTACTAAAAGTGGCAACGCTGTTCGCGTTTCGAGTTGTCCCGAGAAGCAAAAAACACGAAACCTTTTAACGAACTTTGGCAGCACTGGTATAAACTGTCAGAAAAGCCGTCAAAACAAACGAAAAAATGAATAGCTCCATCGGAGATTTGGTAATTATGAAAAAAAAAAACACATTAATTATTTTTAAACAAATTAGTTATTTTTATAGGTTTCGACAATTTTGGCACAAGACCAAATCGATTTGCGCCGCATCAGGGACCAGCGGGATGTCCAAGAAGCAATGGACGCAATAGGTAGCGACTCCGCGCGCTGCTTTGTACGCCGTTAACAACGTGCGCATCCTTCCCTCTAACCACAAGGGTGTTTTTCCAGAATCCTGAGAGAGAAATTATAATAAATTATATTTTAATTGAATTTAAAAAGCATCTAAACATACCGTGATTCCTAGAGAAAGCATGTCTTTCAGGAAATTGCTATACGCATGCCTTTTTTCTCTGGGTGGCCAAACTCCTCCTTCCGCGATATGTAGCATCGTAAGAAGCCGTCCGTCTCTTCTCGCGTCCACCTCCGTTTCGGCATTTTCACAATACTTAAAATAAACCAAGATTCTAATTAACTTATAAAATAAAATAAAATTTTACTTACCATTCCTCCATTTTTTGCCTTCCCTTCGCTTTAATTTTCGTAAATTATGACATTTAAATTGAAATCCATTCACAATAGAGCTATAATCGAATTAGGTAGTACTCAAATTCTACTCGTATAGCGCTATCCGCATTGAAATCAGCTCGGGTTGTAGTCCGCGTTGAGTTGTTGCTTTTTCATATGGTTGTTGCAGTAACCCGGGGTTTTTTGCTTCCCCCGGACAACTCGAAACGCGACTGCTGTTACCAAAACAATTATTTCCTGTGCCTATAAAAAAAACCGAAAACCTACCCAGTTGAAATCAAATGTATTGGTACACGAAGTATGCATGTTATGTGCATGAAAAAGTGCGTACAGAGTAATCAAGCAAATCCTACGACAGCGAAAGAGTCGAAGAAAAAACGAACGCAATTCGCGCTATAGTCGGACACATATATAAATAAATATGGATGAAAAGTATAAATTATTTTATTTTTTACAATTATAAAAATAATGATTCGTACAATTCATACATTATTTTCCGAAAAAGGGAAAGTATAAAAGCATAAATCGTCGTACCATACGAAAACTAACATACGTGACTGACGAAAAGTAACAAGTTCGACTTTTGGCTGACGAAAAATAACAAGTTCGACTTTTGGCCGACGAAAAATAACAAAATCGACTTTTGGCTGACGAAAAGTAACAAGTTCGACTTTTCGCTGACGAAAACTATCAATTTTGTTTAAACAACAACAATTTTAATGTAAAGACAGTATATAATTGAACTGAAACTTTTCGTCAGCCAAAACTCGATTTTGTTACTTTTCGTCGGCCAAAAGTCAAATGTTCTACTTTTCGTACAGAATTTTTTTATTGATAGCTTTCGCCAGAAATTTTAAATATGCTAGTTTTCGTATGGTACGACGAAATAAAGTTCAATATAATATTGAATGTTCCAATATATCTGTCGTCACAAGCAATAACCGCTTAAGTCGACTTAGGAAGATTTCGAGTTACATATATATACCAAGTTAATCTCCTTTTAAAACTCTATATTTCTGTAAAACCCCCATGCTTATAACTTAATTCAATAAAAAGATATAAATAAAAACATTTAGGCTTAACTTACAATAGAGGTATATTAAACTTGCTATAACAGCCAAAGTAGATGTATATACCTAATCAAATTTTATCATGACATTTTGTTTTATTTACAAAATTTGACCGTAATATTGTGGATGGCTCACTGATTTTGCGTCCGTAGTTTTTAATCGACTTTTGTGATTTGTGCCAAAAAGGTTAGTGATGTGTTAACTCGATGGCCGATCCTCGGAAATGAAGCCTCTCACCTCTCAATCTCCTACTTTTTCTTCACGTTTGGTGGCACTGTTAACCCCACCATCTAGGACGGGGAACAGATAAAGTAGGTGAGGACCACACCTCCATTTTGACCCTGCTTTGTCTACGGACTTTCTCTGGCTTCTCTATTCGGATTAGTTTGCTTGGGGCTGGCGGACGTGACAATCTGACACCTGAGTATGGATACGTTCGCGACGGCAATCAGAACCGCAGTGTTGCAAGTATCATGTTCTTCGCGTGTTTGTGGCAATACCTGCAAAAGTCAAAGGTTCGTTTGACACATCAACCGTGCAGTTTGTTTGAATAATCGGCAAAAGAAAATTTGTGTCTGCAATTTTTACTGTAAAAAAATGGAAAGAGAAGGGTAAGCATGATTGCTATATATTTAATGGAATATGCAATAATGTAATTTTAATAACACAAATTAATTGAAAATGCTTTTAATAATGCTGTTATAACAATATATCAGCTGAGTATCAGCAGGCAAGTGCAAAATAAGCAACGGGGTTGCTGTACTGCTGCAATTATAAATTTTCATGAACGTACCCTATGTGGGGGTGACACCCCACAAAAATGGCTGTCAGGCTAATGTCGCAACCGTCTTCCGCCCCGTTAAAACTTGGCAAGTCTCGTAGTACGTTCCCAGCCGTCGCCGTTAAGTTGGCGGTGCAGGTGCAGTTGAGATTACTCCCAACAAACACTGAGGTTAGTTATCGATTTGAGAATGACTCGAGAACTAGCCTCATTCTCAAACCTCTAACGTTAGAGGACGACTCGAAAATCTATCGGGAATTATAGCGTTCTCAAACAAAAGGGTACCTAATTCTCAAATCGAGAAAATTATAATTCTCGAATCGAATTCTAGTGTAGTTCTCTAATGAGATTCTAATCAGAATTTGCAAATACTTCCAATTGAAATGAAAAACAAAGCTTTGTCTCCTTTTACATGATTTTTTCATTGTTTAGGATTTATTAACGCAATATGTGCCTAAATTGCATATGATTATATATGTATATTGACATGTATATGTTTACCACATTTATAAGAACTGAAATTTAAACAAAACTCAGTCTTATTATTTAAATTAAAGGTACTTCTTGTACTTTTTAATGGAAAACGTTGTACTACTGTATATTAACTTTACCATTTTTTAGTATCTAATTTCAATATACAGTGAAACCTCCCTTGGGCGGACACTCACCGTCGAGCAAATTTTGTCCGCCCAAGAGAGGTGTCCGCCTAAGGGAGTGGGTTGCTATTTTAGAAATTTTTTTGAATTTTAAAGGATTTATTTATTCATATATCACTGAAAAAACAAGGATTCTTATGTCTTCAAAATTTCACTTAAATACATAAAAACATCTACTTATTTATATATGTACATACATATATATGTATACATATAATACATATACATAAAGCAGGGATGGGCACACAAACACATTCAAACAATCTCCGAAAATTAGTGTGTGTTGGTGCACCTACTGTAGGCCAAAGTGGAAAACGACTAACAATAATCAGTCTGCATGCAGATGTTGAGCGAGCAGGGTCATGCCGCGCACGCTTTGCGAATTATGAAACAACGTACGTATACAAATATATACGTATGTTATATGCAAACTCTTCATAGTTTGTTTGTTGTCTGGCATCTGCAAGTTAAAGAAAAGAATTTCAAGCGACGATCACCTAGCGACCACTTGCTTTCACGACAGTCGAAGGCAAATTAATTATTTTTGCTAAGCGACGATTGCCTGGTCCCATCGTAAGCGCTCGTTTTACGCTCTTTATTTGTCTGGATTAGTGACAGTCGGTGTGTATACGTGTGAATCGCAAACAGCTGGTCTGCCCGCGGGCAAGAGGCTGCGCATCGCTGACATAAAGTATTAACATACATATTACATATCAATTAGTAAGTTCCTGCGAACTAGAAATGTTGGGATATCTTTGAAATTATTTAAAAAATTGCGAAATTGTCGATTGACGAGGGGTTTTTTGCTTATTTGAAATAAAATTGTTTTGCAGATGGCTTTCAAATTTCTGCAACAATTCAAATGCAATAAGGTCTTCCGTGCAAAATCTTTTCAAATTTGCAGCCTTGGGCACCACTACACTCAAGCCATTACTAAAAAATGAGTGTGTGTTGGTGCGCCTACTGTAGGATAAAGTGAAAAATTACTAAAAATAATCTGTCTGCATGCAGATGTTGAGGGAGCAGGGTCATGCGCGCACGCTTCGCGAAATTATGAAACAACGTACGTATACACATACATATGTATTTGTGTACCCACGTTATATGCAAACTCCTCGTAGTTTTGCTTGTTGTTTGGCATCTGCAAATAGAATAAAAGAATTTCAAGCGACGATCATCTAGCGACCACTTGCTTTCACGCCAGTCGAAGGCAAACTGATTATTTTTCCTAAGCGACGATCGCCAAGTCCCATCGTAAGCGCTCGTTTTACGCTCTTTATTTGTCTCTAGTAGTGACAATCGGTGTGTATACGTACACGGGCGCTTACTCTCATTTAGCAGGTGCTAAGGTTTTGCCCAAGGCTGCAAATTTGAAACTGCAGTCAAAGCCATTTCGTTCGAGGAGATTGCATTACCTACTTTCACCGGTAATACTTTTAGTATCGGAACTATCATAATCAATGGTTTCAACATTCTGGTCAGTTAAAACATCTAACTGGAAACCCGTGAATGTAGTTATATCTATTCCAATAGTCATGCGGACATTTATTTTAGTTGGTGATTCCCCTTTCATCGTAGCGCTTTTTACCTAACGAACATTCCACGAACTTTTTTATATTGCTATATATACTTTTATTTTGTCCGCATAAGAGGAGTTCGTGTCCGCCTAACAGAGGTTTTTATGTGATTCGTTATGAAAAAAAAATCAAAGTGTCCGTTGACGAGAGGTTCGTGTCCGCTTAATAGAAGTTTTTAGTTCAATTCAATAGTAAATAACTGTCCGCGTCCGGCCAAGAGAGTGTCCGCCTAAGAGAGGGCAATTTATTCTAAAAATTGAACCTAAACCTTGGTGCATGAAAAAATGTCCGCTCAAGGGAGGTGTCCGTTAGGAGAGGTTCCCAGTAGGACTGGGGATCATCGTTTTAATAATCCCGGAGTACTCCCTTGCGAGTACTGGATTACTCCCCATTGCTCCCTATGCCCCCTGTGTATTCTCATACAAATTTCTGTACTCGCTTTTAATATTGCATGTCCTAGAAAGGGAGTAATAGATAAAACTCCCTTTCTCCTCCCAAAATAGCAACGAGGGAGTTTTTGCTAATACTTCCATATATGTACCTCTTTATCGAGCAAGGGGGGAGTCTTGGAGAGTATTCTGATAACCTCCTAAAAGAGCAATGAGGGAGTAATTGTTAAACATTCCCCGTTCCTCCCAAGCCACTGTGGGTCAAATGAATGGTTTTTGAGGCAATAAATCACAGGAAGCAGCTAGAGCTTCAAAAATTAGTACAGGTGACAACGATGGTTATCCTATTCATCGAAAAAAATTTTAAGTCGATCCGCCCTAACCACGCCCACTTCTAGTAACTATATTGTTTACCACGTAAAAATTATTATAATGCCCACTTGCATTGACCGGAAAAGTAAGCTTAGAGGTAGGAGAGTTAATATAAAACACGGCCCTTGGATAATGGAGCACTCTGCTAGAAATAACATTTATTTACTGATAAAATTATTAACATAAAACCATAAAATTAAATAAGTCTTTTTTTGCTAGGGATCGGCTTACAAATTAATTTGGGCTTCCAATGCCATCAAGATAAATAACTCTTACTTAAAAATTGTTTCAGCTTTCATCAACTTCTAACTCTATATTAAAATGAGATAGATCCTCAGCCTCCCAGCTTTCATCAACTTCTAACTCTATATTAAAATGAGATAGATCCTCAGCCTCCCATTCGAAATCAGAAAAATTTTCATTTGCGATAGCACTTGACGTAGTCGGCAATTGATATTCAGAAACATCTGGAATCTTTAAAAGAGAAATAACTTCTCTTGGAAGCTGCAAATTTTTTTTTGCTGAATGACGGTTCTTTAGACAAATACTGGATAAGAATGGGTCAGAAGAATCCATGGCTCTGTTAAAAACATCAGATATATTGTGTTCTCTAGAGTCTTTTCGTGCATGCTCAATGCGATCCTTTTTATAAAATTTGTTTCTCGCCTCAGAAGCACTTTCTCCAGCGCATCAGAGAGGCACGATTGACGCTTGTACTATTTGTGAAGAATGTGCTAAAATTTTATGCAACGTAGCTGACATGGGTACCATTCGTAATATTGAAAATATATTTCGGCAGTTCTATAACAAAAACTCTTCAAGTTTTCGACACTTAACTCAAAATTACAAAAAATTGCAATTAATATGACTTGTTTAAAAACTCGATGTTAACGTTTGTTATTGCCGCAAATAATTCCAGATTTGAAAATGCTCTTCACGCCGTATTTCCGTCGTTAGTTGATCCACTTCCATTACTTTTCGGCTTATGAACATGAAGACCCATTTTCTCCCAGAATTGTTGTTGAATCTCACTTTTTCTCTGTTGCATGAGTAATTTGTCCTCATCATTTCGAATTTGCCATTTTTTAATACTAAGTCTATATGAAAGATTCAGAACAAATTGTAAGCATCGAATCCAAGCGTGTAATGGGCTTATGCCATATTTTAATGAATTTGGTTTTGGCTGAAACACTGATGAGCTTAAATCTTTTATTGACAAAAACTGCTTCGGATTTCCACCACATATTGGGCACGACTGAGAAGACTTTGTTTCCGTAAGTACGTTCAAAACTTTTCCATCAATTAAAGTCATTATAAGTTCGTACTTTACTAATATTTTTCTACCATTTAAAAAATATTGTAAGGGCTCAAGGTTTTTTATTTGTATATCCAGATTGTTTTTTTCTTTCAAAATATGTTCCTTCGTTTCCTTAATAAATTCAATTTTAATTAGTCGGCAAAAACGAACGGATTGAGGTGTTCGATTAATCCAAACGGTTTCATGATGCGACGTGATTAATTTTAGTGGTATAATTGATGTCACAAATAGCGAGTTATCTAAACTTTCTGGGGTGTTGCTGCTGAATATTTGTTTAAAAGAATTTTGTCCTGTGGAACCGTCGAAACCATAACTTAAAACCAATGTGACATCATTTAGCTGATCTATTTGCATCAAAACTTCTTCTTGGTATGACAAAATTCTTGTTGCTGTATGGTTAACCAAGCTCTTTAAAGGAATGTGTGCTGATGATTCCGTTACCAATAGTCCATCAGGTCGGCATTGCAGTTTGCATTCTCGAATTTTTTGGTAATGTGGATGAATATCACAGTTTCGTGACTTGCTCATTTCCCGAATGTTTATGTACTGTTGCTTTGTGAAATTATTTTCTATCAAAAATAGTAATGCTTCCTCGGGGGATAGTGGTAATGGTTTTTTGTCATTGGAGGCTAAAATTTTTCTCATTTTTGTAGCCCTAGATGGAGATGAAGCTGCTTCCTTTAAAACAAAGTTTAGATCATTTGCTTTTGATGCATAAGCTGATATTGAAGCAGCATGAACCAATAATTTGGTATCGTGACCCTGTGCGGATGATACTTCGGAAGCAGGTTTTCGTTTTTGACTCGCACTTCCCTCGCTGTATCCAACATGAGGGCGACCTCTTTTGTTTGCGTCATTACTTTCAGAAATTTTAAATTCAGTCACATTTGATAACCATAAACTTTCGTTCTTCTCAAATCTCTTCGCACATCTTTGGTTTTTGTTCCACTTTTGGGTAGCACTTGCACAGAAATTGTTAATTTTCTTTTTGATTGATGCCATACATTCGTCATCCACACTTCTATTAAATTTCGTGAAAACCCAGTTGATAACAGTTGTAGCATTTCGATTATTATCTAACCAAAATTTAGCTATATCCCTATTTTTTATTTTTACGCAGTCTGAAAAAGGACAATATAAATAATTTAGAGCAGTTGGGTGCAGTTGAAATTACAACCACATGAAAGTAGACATCATAACCTTTCTCTACATATATATTGTTCTACAAATACGTCCCGATAAACAAAGTACTACTCCAAGAAACACGCGGTCAATAACCAAAACTACACAGAAAATACGACACACTTTGATACAACAAAAAAATTACAACAACAACATTTTTATGAAACTTATTAATACAATTTTTTTTATATACCTGAATTAATATTTTCCATTTTATAAAACTTGTATACAATTATAATATTTTGATAAACAATTGATTAAATGTTAGGCACTATAAAGCTGAATGTCAGAGAACAAAACAAACCAAAAAAAACTACAACTTTGACAGCTTAGCTTTAAGACATGGGTTGCCACCTGACTCTCATTTTTGTATTTTTGGGTATTTAAAAATGTTTTTTAAGAAATGAAATTATAACTTTTTTGAAATAGTACACTTTAAAAATTGACTTCTTGCCTCAAAAACCATTAATTTGACCCATTGTGCAAGCGAGCAATGCAGGAGTACTCATTTGACACCTCCTAATCGAGTAATCAAAGACATAAAATGCATTTCTGCTAAAATTTATTGTTTTAATTTTTTCAATTAACTGATAAATTAACATTTAAAGGCTAGTATCTACATATATACATATATAATAATAATGACTACAATGAATTTATGTGGAGCACCAAATTGTAGCACTAGAGCCCTTTGTTGTGTAGCGTTGTTGTTGTTGCTGCTGCCGCTGTCTTTTCCGCAACCACCATAGCCAAATCAATCCGGCAAAAAATAAGAAATTTGTCTTCTACTCGTATGATTGAAATAAACAATTTTCAAATAAACAAATTTTCAATTCAATGAAAAAATATTACAGACAAATTTCGCCTGCTGATAACAAAGTTAGATTGGAGTACATATTGGAGAAATCTCTTCTATTGCTCCAAAAGGATGACAGAGTGAGTTATCTTTTATTTATAGTTTGGAGAGATCTCCCATATTGCTCCACAAGGAGTAACATGGGAGTAGTGAAGTGTAGAAATCTCTCCTATTGCTCCACAAGGAGTAACATGGGAGCAGTAAAGGGTAGAAATCTCCTCTATTCCTCCAAAAGGATGTCAAAAAGGAGTACTCTTCTATTCCTCCCTTGGGGAGATCTCTCTTCAAGTTCAACTGGGTTTCTCTGTATGTATATTGAAAATATCACAGAAATATATTGAGAATTGATAAAAGGCGTGAGATTTGGCTCCTTCTCTAATCACTCGCTGTTTGCTGGGTCCTGTCTTTGCATGGATGGCTCTGGGCCCCCCACATGACGGCGGGGGTTCCAACCTCCCCAGGCTGTCCCTGATTTCACACATAACCTGGGATCCTTAGTGACTGCACGAAACGGGGAAGGATAGCGGCTTCGAGTTGGGGCCCTTTTAGAATGAACAATTTTACTAAAAATTTAATTACAAAAAGAAAAAATAAAAATAACACAAAAAAAAATCTTCGTCCTCTTTCTCTCGGGGGAGGACTGCGCCGGCGCAAGCGCCAACGGCGATTTCGCGCCAACAGAGCGCTACACTGCAGGGCGGGGGGGCTTGCCTCTCACCTTGCAACAACGTCAATCGACTTGATGGCTCCCAGCACCAGTAGGGCTGCTGGACTGGTAACGCTGGAAACGGCGAACCACCCAGCCCCTCCTGATGCTGGATGCCCTCCATGTTCGAACTCGGCGACCCTTCTCCCCACAGCTCTGACGATCTCACGACCTGGTCACACTGAGCCAAAGGAGAGGGTAGTCGGAAAAGGGGGTGATCAGCACCTGGTGGGTCCCGGCACCAACAGGGCGGCTGAATCGGTAGCGCTGGAAACGGCGAACCGGCCAGCTCCTGATGAGGCTGGAAACTCAGTAGGTGTTGGTAGTGCTACACTTCCTCCTACGGTAGCGGCATTGGTCTCACGACCTGGTCTAGCTGACCGCGGACGGAAGTTGGCTACAAACGCGGGTGACCAGCACCTGTTGGGTCCCGGCACTAGTGGGGTGGCTGGATCGCTAACGTTGGAAACGGCGAACCGTGCATCCCCTGCTGATGCTGGAAACTCAACAGACGCTGGCAATGCTAGTCTTCCTCCTACGGCAGCGGCATTGGTCTAACGACCTGGCTTAGCTGACCCTAAGGCGAAGTTAGCCAACACTGAATATGCAACCGGGGGAACGGCAGCGAGGGAAACTACGAGCCGTATCCCCCAGGACAAGAAACCCAGTTATGGGGATAAAAGAAAGGCCACGAAGGTCTTGAAGAAATACGAGGGGTGCCACTAGACACGTTGCCCCAAAGTGCGAAGGACGCGGTGGATAGGGCGAAAGCTCTGCTACTTAGCTGCCAGAGCACTAAGGGCGCGGTTGGAGGCACTACCTACAAACGCCAACGATCGGAGGAGGATATGAAACCCGCTCCGAAAAGGGCTCAAAGGCGCAGCGAGGTGGGCAAGCCGAGGTTGCAAGGAACAGAATCCTGGTAGGGGTTCTGGACCGCGGAAATGACCGTGGGGCCATCCCGAGGGACAAGTGGGTGTGGGTCCGAGCAGCCATCACAGACGCCCTTCTGGACGTCGTGCTGGAGGCTCCGGGTACACCGCCACGAGGGGAAGATGCGGGATGGTTCCAGGGTCAGATCAAGGTACTCGCTTGTGACGACGCAAGGTCTGTGAGCCTCTACAAGGCTGCAGTCGCGAGCTACTCGACTGGAGGGACATTCCAGTCTGGCCTCGGGGCAGGGTATGGGTTCCCGTAACACCGGCAGATCCTGAGAGAATTCTCAGGATGCTGCAAGTTATGAACCCATCTCACCCGACGAAGGACTGGAGTGTCCTTCGGGTAGAGGAGGCTGCAGGCCCGAGAAGGGAGGTGGTCCTGGCTCTGAATAAGGAGGCTCTCGAGCCACTTAAGCGGAGCCAGGGAAGGGTGAATTACGACATCGGCGATGTCGTGATTCATGTGTACCGTGGCGACGCCCAGTGCGCCACCGCTCCGAAAGCCTCGGTGGAGGCGGAACTCTCCGACGCGGACAGTATGGTATCTGCCACGTCAAACTGTGCAGAAGCTCTGCTCAGTTTGTCAATGGAGGTTGCCATGCTGGACAGCGAAGGGGAGGCTGCCGACGTCACGGTAGTGGAGGTCTCTGAAGTTCCACATGAGGGTTCTGCAGATAAACCTACACAAATCTAAGGCGGCTTCGGCTGCTTTATCGGGTCGCCTTTCTAAGGGCGATGTCGATGTGGTCCTCATCCAATAACCTTGGGTGAATAACTTGAGGCCGCTGTGGTGCAGTGGGTAGAGTGCTCGCCTGCTATGCCAGAGGTCTCGGGTTCAAACCACGGTCCGAGCCAAACACCAAAAAATTTTTCTAATTAGTAAAAATCCGATTATTGGATTTTTTAAGAGCAGCGGTCACCTCTCGGCAGTGGGCGGCATACCCTCCGAGAGTATTTCTGCCATGAAAAAGCTTCTCACAAAAAATGCATTCGCCGTTCGGAGCCGGCATAAAACTGTAGGTCCACCCAATTAGTAGGAAAAACAAAAAGGAGCACACCTCGAATTGGGAGAGAAGCTCGGCCATAAAACTCGTCAGAGTTATAATAGCGCCATTGTATTATTATTATGAATAACTTGAGGATTTGCTTTGGTCAGTTTTGTCAAAGGCTCACTCTATGTCTCGGAAAGCGCATATCACAGTTTCCCCTTGTTCGAAAGCACTCTGTATCTCCGCTGTCAGTTGATACAGAGCTGTATCAGTAGACCTGCCTGCTCTGTACGCGTGCAAATTTGGATGCAACGGATGTCTTTTCAGAGTGTTCGTCCTGATTTCATTGTCGACAATGCCCCTTATGCATAAAAACTGAGCTCTTTCTCATGAGACTCAACTCGAAACTTAATCTCGAGAAATAATCAAATAATTTAAATTTATTGGATGGGGTTTTATAATTTTTATGCATTAGGCCCAATCTTCTCCAGCGCCTTTAGGACGAAGGAGGTTAGATTTATGCGTCTGAAGGACTTTGCTAGAGAGTAGTCTTTTTTGTCTACTTTAGGTGTGAAAACAACTCTAGCCCTTCTCCACACCATTGGGACGTATGCCAGCGCTAGGCTGTCCGTCATAATCTTTCTTAGGTGGGGGACAATGCTTTCTACTTGCTGCCATCAACTCCTGGGGACTTGTACCTTTCAAAAGACCTTATTGTCCATTTTATTGCATTGGTTGAAAAGAGATCTCTAGCAAACCACCATTCAGATGGTCTTGGTCTGCGTACTCTGGTTTCCGTATCAGATCCCAGTTCGGATGGACTTGCATCTGGAAAATGTGCAGCCAGTAGCGCTTTTGCCCTTTGCTCCTCGTCGCCGTAAAGGCACCATCTGGGAGTCTTCCTGGGAGTATATTTGGGTACTTGACAGCTTTCGTGGAAGGTTTCGATCATTAAGTGATTTAGCTCATTCACTCTGCTCTCTAATTCCATACAACTGGTGCCTCTATTAACACTGTTCATCGATCCTAAGTTAGTCTCGATTACCTCGTTAAATATAGTCCAGTCTATATGCATGGGGTTCCTCTTAGGTGGTTTCTTAATAGTCTGTGCCCCTTGTTCAAAACGGATGATTCTATGGTCCGAGAGGCACATGCTACACCGTAGCCCCAAATTATCAGCCGGAGTATTGCCTAGGGTGATATCTAAAACCACCTCCCTGACACGATACAAAAGTCGGAGTACGGCCGACATTAAACACATATACATAGGTCATTGCTAATAGCGTACTTTTTGTTAGGGTTTGTGGTTACAATGAGCATCTTTTGCTTTGGCTACAGGGTGTAGTATATTTCCATTGGGCTTGTGGCTGCAATGAGCATCTTTTGTTTATACGCAGTAGCATTTTTTGTTTGTGGGGTTTGGGGCTGCAATGAGCATCTTTTATTTTTGGGGCTACGGTGTAGCATGTGCTTTGGCAAGGTCGAGTATGGCTCGTTCCAGAGCAGTGATGTACTTTGTGCGCCTGGCATAAGAGGTGCGGTACACCACAGGGAGAAGCAACCAGAGGTGGAGACGGCCACTGCCTTTGCTTGATGTATTTATTGGGAGGAGGCAAGGCTCCTGGGCAAGACAATGAAGATTGTCACCCTTCCAAAAAAGGGCATCCCATGGGTTAGAGATGCTGGGTGGAAGACTTGTCCCTGGTTGGCCTTGATCCAACCCATGAGGAGTGCAAGGCTTTAAAGGTAGCCACCTCTTCCCGAGTGAACCCATACATAATTATTCAGTGTCACATTTATGCTACTTAAACAGAACATCGCTTGAAACGGTTGAGAATTGCTGACATGCTTACATACAAACAATGATCAACGCACGAAAATCTAAGTTTGTAGGCTGTGAGCTGCTTATACATAGTGTAAGTGCGTGTGTTCGCCCATACGTATAAATGCGTAAGTTGCGTATACAAACACTACACATGTTCTAGGTCTATCGTGTGACAGATCCCAAATTACCTTGTTATTGCCTGCTTCCAGGCCCCTGATCTTGCACCGGTAAACCCAGGGCTCCTGCACCAGTGCAATGCCCAGATCATCCACGTTAAACATGTTTGCTAGGACTGCGGATGCTGCAAATAGTTATTGAATTTCTTTTCACTTACCCCCAACAATTAAAGCCCCGATAACTTAATAATTTTTCAGATGTCAAGAATTTATTGGATGCAGTTTTATAATTTATAATTTTTTTTTATGGGATAAACCTAATTTGTTTAATAAAATCCAGCAATTTTAATAATTTTTACACATACAAAATCCACATTTTACGAAAAAAATTAGTATGAGCTATAGCTCGATTTTTATGAATTAGGCCCAGTGAATCGTGCTACTGGTCTATTACGAAAATCCCAATTTTATGTATTCTAAATTCCGTTCGTAATTTTTGTAAGTTGAGGTTGTTGACGGGGAACGATTATATTTTATGTTTAAGTGTGGTTTAATAATATAATTTTCTCAAATATGTAAGTAAAAGTTGTTGATCATAGTTGTAAAAGCAGTTTTTTTTTAGATTTTTTGTGCTTAAATGATGTTTTTTATATGTTTGCAGGTCAAAAACAACACAAGACCAATATGAAAAATTATATTATATGATGGCCGCCAAACGGGATATTGCACAGGGCTTTCAAAAGCGGCCGAAGGAATAAATTCAAGAGTTTTGGCCCACTATCAAAAGATTCCAGTACACGGAGAAAGGTAAAAGTAAATTAAATCTAACGTTTTCTTACAGGTCTGGGTTGACTGAAAGTGCTATATGAAGCGCAAAATTATCTTCAAAGAGGAGAAGATTAGAACCGGGGAGATCCATGTCGTTTGCGACGTATGAGCCCATTTGAGAGTGATAGCTTTGAGGCGTTTGGAAACGTGTAAAGTAAAAAAAAAAATAATTAAAATTTACCACTTTCAACTCAATTACTTACAATTCGTACTCATCTTAAATAGATTACACATACCGCGCAATTTTCACCATTCAATTACTCTTGCCACAGCATTATCGAATACATTTCCCTCCTCAATTAATATCGCTGCCGCGATTGATTCCATTTTAGTAAATATTTTATTTAAAACACAATTTAATTTATTTATTTCATTTAAACAATGCAGTTTTTGTTTGTTTGCTTTTTTGTGTTTCAATTTCACACATTCCAAGGCAAACAGCTGATTTCGAAAAGGTTACAACTCTTCCCCTTTTTTTTCGATTCAAGCGGAAGTCAGAACAGCAAATTTCAATTGATGCGGAGCGGAATGCCGGAACGTAGGGCCGACCATGAAAATCTCAGATTAGTTAAAGATATTTTGTAAGATTAGTAATATCATGAATATATACGTACAAGCACGTGTGTAACAAATTGCAACCCATCAATGTAGACCAATAAATATCACTACCGTCGCCGTTCACCTTTAACCGCTTTTCGTTTATCTTTTTTCTCTTCGCGCAATTGCTTTTGTCGTTCGCGATCTTCCTTATCTTTTTGCTTCTTAGCTGCACTTTCTAATCGAGCCTGTTCTCGCTTTTCCTTTTGCAATGCTATCACATCTTGTACATTGGTGTTGCGTTCAATTACTGTTTGCGAACATGTAGCTGCCGCAGTTGCCGCTGCTTTTCCAGCTTCTTCTTCCGAATCAAAAGCATCTCCATCTTCAACCTCGGTCTAAAATAAAAAAAGCGAATTCCAGGCATGAAAAATAAGTTATTTTTGAATTTTCAACTCAAAAAGTCGATGGAAAGTAGTTAACCTTTAACTGTGGAGATGGTGGTAAAATTTACACCGTCTTACAATTTCTTTTAAATTGCCGCCCAGCAAGTTTATTCTCAAGCCTAGTACTAAGTTCACAGCCGTGAAATTTCGCCAGCAACATGCATTTGTTTTGCCGTGAAATGTTTCAAGAAAATTTTTTTGTCAAATGAGAATAAATGCCAAAACGAAAACTGAGCAAATGTAAAAAGAAAAAATTTGGAGCATCGCCTCAGAACCAACTTCCAAATTTTGGCCAATAAAAAGTTTTTATACAAAATATAAATTTCAATTTCAACAAATGTCACTTTTCACTCGAAAATAAATGACATTGTATATTTAAATTGGCGTGAAAAAATGTTGCTGGCATAATGTTGCTAACATGTTGCGCAACGTTTTCACGGCAGGAACTCAGTACAACTTTGCCGTGAAATATCTGTGAAATTTCACACATGTTTCACAACCACCTTTTTTGTATGAATTTTGACAGCAGTTTCACGTGAAACTCGAACTCAGTACTATGCTTCAGTGGTGAAAAATTACCCCACGTCAGGGTTAACGTGAATTTTTCTTCGAATGCAATTCGTACATTCGTACTGCCGATTTGAGTTTCTACTATTGGCCGGTAGGTGGCGCTGCACCAGTATCCGCTGTTGTTAAGAGTGCAGAGATCTGCACTATTCCAACTGCAGTTATACATATACATACGTATAAACTATAGATTTTAATTAAAACGAAATAAAATAAAATAAAATAAAATATAATAAAATAAAATAAATACAAATTAAAATAAAATAAAATAAAAATAAAATAAAAATAAAATAAAATGAAATAAAGTAAAATAAAATAAAATTAAATTAAATTAAATAAAAATAAAATAAATAATATAAAACAAACCAAAATATAAATTAAAATAAAATACATGAGTGATACAGGCACTCACTCTAACATTAACAGATTGAGGAACAATGGGTATTTCACGCTGAGGTGCAGTACCAATGAAGCCAACCTAAAGGTACCTACAGGTAAAACAGACGAACAAAGAGCTCGATTCTGCTCTCCCGCTATTCCAGGAAATATTCCGCAATTTCCTCTACCACAATCCTTAGGGAATACAAATAACGGAACAGCTGCATCTAACTCAAAAACGAGTAGTGAAATGCAAAAAGTGAGCGAAAAGGTTCAAACCGGAATGGACCGCTATATATCAGTAGTTAAAAGAAAGCGGTCCCCGGAAAAAAGTGGTAAACCTAATAAAGTTTTAAAAAATTCGACGGTGAAAGAATCACCAAATGATGGACCCCAAGTAGCATTAGCCAATAACAGATTTAGCCTCCTTGCGCAAAAGGATGATAAGACTCCGGAAATACCGCAAAAAAATCCAAACCTAAACCAATCTACCTGAGAGAACCAAGTTCTGGCTTACTTGTAAACAAATTGATAGCGTTGATAGGGGAGAAGAATTTCCACATTGTACCAGTTAAAAAGTAAATATCCAGGAAGTCAAAATCCAAACGTACGCTGAGGAATACTTCCGTAATGTAACCAACGACTTTGAAAAAAAAACAAGAAGTCTTCTATACATTCCAGCTGAAGAGTAGCCGCGGCTTGTCTGTTGTGTTGAAACCAGGGTAGGAAGAAACTCAGAGTATGAGCGAGTGAGTGAGGAATTTCAGCCTCACGGCATGGTGATGAGTGGCCGTTTGCGTTTCTCACTCATCTAGAAAGCAGAGTGAGAGTTTTTTTTGTTTCTTTACTCATTTCGAATGAGTGATGAAGAAATGAGGCGCTCACGCTGCGTGTGAGGTGAGCCGTCGTAGGGTTTCTCTACTCTTTGTGTAATGCGTGTGAGCGTGTGGGTGAGTGCGCAGAAACTCAGTAAATATTACATACCCCCGCGTTTCATTTGAACTTCGATATATATCGATAAATTTATCGATAACTGAGTTATCGGTCAAAATGCGATTGCCCAAAAACCTTAATATTACCTTACAATATGGGTATCAAACGAAAGGGGATGGCCCCAGGTTTCATTGTAACTTCGATATATTTCGATAAATTTATCGATAACTGATTTATCGGTCAAAATATGATTGCAAAAAAACCTTAATATTACCTTACAATATGGGTATCAAACGAAAGGGGATCGCCCCGGGTTTCATTTGAGCTTCGATATATTTCGATCAATTTATCGATAACTGAGTTATTGGTCAAAATACGATTGCACAAAAACCTTAATACTACCTTACAATATGGGTATCAAACGAAAGGGGATGGCCCCAGGTTTCATTTGAACTTCGATATATTTCGATAAATTTATCGATAAGTGAGTTATCGGTCAAAATGCGATTGCCCAAAAACCTTAATGTTACCCTACAATATGGGTATCAAACGAAAGGGGATGGCCCCAGGTTTCATTTGAACTTCGATATATTTCGATAAATTTATCGATAACTGAGTTATCGGTAAAAATGCGATTGCCCAAAAACCTTAATATTACCTTACAATATGGGTATCAAACGAAAGGGGATGGCCCCAGGTTTCATTTGAACTTCGATATATTTCGATAAATTTATCGATAACTGAGTTATCAGTCAAAATGCGATTGCCCAAAAACCTTAATATTACCCTACAATATGGGTATCAAACCAAAGGGGCTGGCCCCAGGTTTCATTTTAACTTCGATATATTTCGATAAATTTATCGATAACTGAGTTATCGGTCAAAATGCGATTGCCCAAAAACCTTAATATTACCTTACAATATGGGTATAAAACGAAAGGGGACACATTATCGGTCACAATCTGATTGCACAAAAACCTTAATATTACCTTACAATATGGGTATCAAACGAAAGGGGATGGCCCCAGGTTTCATTTGAACTTCGATATATTTCGATAAATTTATCGATAACTGAGTTATCGGTCAAAATGCGATTGCCCAAAAACCTTAATATTACCCTACAATATGGGTATCAAACGAAAGGGGATGGCCCCAGGTTTCATTTTAACTTCGATATATTTCGATAAATTTATCTATAACTGAGTTATCGGTCCAAATGCGATTGCCCAAAAACCTTAATATTACCTTACAATATGGGTATCAAACGAAAGGGGATGGCCCCAGGTTTCATTTGAACTTCGATATATTTCGATAAATTTATCGATAACTGAGTTATCGGTCACAATCTGATTGCACAAATACCTTAATATTACCTTACAATATGGGTATCAAACGAAAGGGGATGGCCCCGGGTCTAATTTTAACTTCGATATATTTCGATAAATTTATCGATAACTGAGTTATCGGTCAAAATGCGATTGCCCAAAAACCTTAATATTACCTTACAATATGGGTATCAAACGAAAGGGGATGGCGATCTCATTTAGAGATGGAAATTTCTAGAATCCGGGTATTGGTTAACCACGGAATATTTCTGAGCAATATTGGTATCAAATGAAGGAGCATTCCATGGTTTGTACGGAACAAATTGTACGAATTTTTACAGTTTTCGATTTGAATTAAAGGCACACCAAAATGTTAACCAACAGAATATCTGGTGCATTATTACTGTTTGATAAAACTTATTAAAAGCAGAAACTTGCTTTTGAAATATTCGTGTATGTATGAAAAATCTTAAAATAGTTATGTGTTTGTACGGGAGAGGGCTGGTCTACCATGATCCTTGGTTTATGCGAACCAGGAGCAATTTTTGGCAAATTATTTGTATTAGAAAAAAATAAAAAAGTAAATGTGGTAGCACTAATATCAAGTTTTATTCAAACAGAAAAGATATTAAAAATAAGGTTATTCCAAATGAACTAAAAATGCTGGAATGTAATTTTTTACATTGTATGTACGGGACAAATGGTATAAATATTTACAATTTACAGACAAGCCAAAAGGTTATCAAACAAAGTTTCTGGTACATCAATATTGTGTGGCTAATTTCTAAACAAAAGCAGAAGCTTGCATTTGAAAAACTGGTATATGTGTGAGAAATCAAAATGTTTGTACGGGACAAATTTACCATTTCGGATGGAATGCTCCTGAAAGGTGTTGAGCAGGGCTTTCACATAGGATTTACTGATTATTATTCCTAGGTCGGGTACCCAGCTATGGGTCAAAGGTATACTATTTTTTGCGATTTTTCTGAAACCATCAGCTTTTTATTTGTATAGGATATCTTACTTCATTTTGGTTTAAAAAATTTAATAAAAACAAAACAAAGTAACAAGCTTAGACGTCATTTTACTTCAGATTTTTTCGTTATACATAATTACTCTTATAGGCGAATTCTGTAACTCCGTCTCATCTCAAGTCACTAAATTTGAGATTTGAGATTTGAGACATGAGACATTTTTAGTGACTTGAGCCAATTTTGGTATTCAGCAACCGGCAGTCACTAAAAATTTCACCAAAGACTGTGATGAAAATGTACTGACACTGTTTGAGATAACAAAATAATTTAAAGAATACTCACTAATCGATTACATACGAAAAGAGATTTTGGAAATGAATTTATGAGCAATATATTGCATTAAAAAAAATAAAGCGTATCATTTCTACTTATCACATAAAAATAGTTATGAATATAATATTTTATGAGTGTTTTACCTGAACCGATTCGCAAAAAAAATCATGTAACGTAAAACATTGAAATATCGATAAATGCCGTATCTCATCACCATTTACACTTGATGGAAATGGCGGAAAAAAGTAAGTTAGCAAAACCAGAAAAATTTTATTATTTTGCTAATTTCATACAAATAAGTTTGTTTTATTACAGAAAATAGCAAGCGAACAGGCAACGAGCAAACAAATTGTAAGTTTTTATAAATTTTGATGCTTTATTTAGTTCACCTCAATATTTTATTTATTCTGTGACCTCCTCGCCACCAGGTCACTAATTAGTGACGTATTTTTTGAGACTTGAGACGTGAGCTCTCTTACAGAATACCAAATTGTCTCAAAATCAATCTCACCACGAAAAAGTCTCCAAAAGTCTCTATCAGTGACTAGAGATTGCTTACAGAATTCCGGTATTAATGTAATAAGTCAATTTCCATCACGTGTACTGTGCTACATGCGGGTTTTTTTTCTCAGAACATATTTACAAAGATTATGATATTTCTGGCTGTATTATATAGGAAAGAGTTCAAATTAATATAGTACTGCTTTTTTGGCATAAAATGTGCTTAGTTTCTACAACAAAAGCATATAAAGTGACACACAAAATGTGGTCGATATATCGTGCAAAATTAGTTATCGATAAATTTATCGAAATATATCGAAGTTTAAATGAAACCTGGGGCCATCCCCTTTCGTTTGATACCCATATTGTAAGGTAATATTAAAGTTTTTGTGCAATCAGATTTTGACCGATAACTCAGTTATCGATAAATTTATCGAAATATATCGAAGTTAAAATGAAACCTGGGGCCATCCCCTTTCGTTTGATACCCATATTGTATATGCGTGCAGTGTGCACACTGCAGAGAATAAACAAATTTGTAGTACATACTACATACTTACTACAGACGGTTGGCTGCGTCATCGCCAAGCTATGAGGCGTCGCTCATATTCCTCACTCACTCAGAGTATCATATGAGGGCGCAGCTGAGGAGAGGCGACGTTACTAGCGTGCCTCATCTTGGCTGCACACTCTGCTGCCACTCACGCAGAGCGCTCACGCTAATGTGTGGCCTCTGTTGTTTATACGCTCAGAGGCCACTCATGCAGCTGCACCCTCATGAGTGAAGCATGTGTGAGTGAGGAGCCAAAATGAGGCAAATCCGAACCCTGGTTGAAAGGAATAGAAAGTTCCGTAAGTCCAACTGAAATTGAGAATGCTCTAAAAGAAGAAGGGTTTAAAGTACGATATGTACATAATATAAAAAACAAATCGAACATACCACAGCCAATGTTTCGAGTAGAAATAGATCCAGAGTTCCAACTCTTAAAGAAGGGAGATGTACATCCCATATACAACCTACGGTACCTTCTGCACCGTCGTATCTCGGTGGAAGAACCACACAAACGGGTGGGCCCTGTACAATGCCACAACTGCCAGGAGTTTGGGCACACTAAGCGGTACTGTACCTTGCCTAGTGTTTGCGTTATCTGTGGGGATTTACATACCTCCAAAGATTGTGTGAAACCGAGAGACAACTCACAATTAAAGAAATGTAGCAATTGCGGAGAAAACCACACGGCAAATTACAGAGGCTGCTCGGTGTATACTTCCTTAAAGGAAAGGGGTACTAAGAAAACCACTAGCGCCGCCTTGACTCCAAAGACCCAACCAGTTCCAAAACCCCAACATGTTCCAAATACGGTCAATAACAATGTTCGTCAGAATCATTTCAAGACATATTCCCAAGCCCTCAAAGGTATAGAGGAGCCCGATACTCAGGAGACCCCCACTCCATCTACAAACTTAGAAAAAACCTTAAACAGTTTTGTGCAAATGATGCAAGATCATATTAAATCAATGCAAAATATGATGCAAGAATTAATTAGGAACCAAAACCTCCTATTACAAACAATCTTAACAAGACCATGAATTCACTCAACATAGGTTTTTGGAATGCTAACGGCCTAAGCCAACACCGGAATGAACTCCAAATATTTCTAGAAAGACAGCAGATAGACATAATGCTAATCTCTGAAACTCATTTGACGGCCTTTAATAGTAGTATTAGTATTGACGGCTTTGCGTTCTACGACACCAAGTATTACGTCACCCACTGGTGGTAACGTCGCACACTCTGGAGGTAAGGAGTTTTCCCTCCTGATGACTTGAAGGGTAATCATCAAACCCTGTCTCCGATTGCAGGAACTGCTCCGGCCGATTGAATCGCAAACAATAAAACAGTAGTAAACCCGGTCACCACCAAAACGCAAACGATTAAATAAAAAGATGCTTCTTTTATTTTATTTTGTGATCCGATTAAATAAAATTTATTTTATTTTATTAAGTACCTCGACCTGTCAAGCGGCAACTGAACTTGGCAAAATTCCCGCCGACCAAAAACTTTTCACCTGTTTTCTATTTCTTATTACATTGGCATATGTATATGTATATGCTATTCAGCCAAGTGCTGAATAGTATTGTAATAGATGTTTGTTTTGTTTTGTCGGTGTTGCCACCTTACATCACCCTCCTACGAAAAGAAGGATTCGTCAAATTGGCCAAATTTGCCGAATTCTTCTTGACGCGGATGATGTGAATTGTTATGAACGAACGAGTTGTAATTTGAATATATATGTGTGTACATGTGATTTTCCCCCTTTTACTACTCGTTTGTTCATAACAATTTACATTTTAGTTTTTAATAAAAAAATTGAAATGTACATATTACTATACTTCACAAACTTAAAGCTAATTATAAATAGCTTAAAGTATTTATTAAATATAGATATCAATTTACATTTAAGTATTAAAGTTAATAAATGTGAATTTAATTTCTAAATTTGAACTTAGATTAGCAATAAGATTTACATATTTCAGTGCTTGTCTCTTGGTTCGTTTTGTACTAAAATTCTGTCATTTTCACTAAGTGATATTGGCTTCGAATGTTTGCTATATCCGGTATGACTTTGAAGTTTAAATTTGTTAACGGATTTTTTTGCAAGCGCGTGTGATTTTTGTGGTAAGTATTTTAATTCTTTCGCGTAATTATCTACTTTATATATCGGGTCGATATTATTGTTTTCAAGTTCAATCGGTAAAATAGCTTTTTTTCCGAAAACTAATTCAAACGGAGTGAACTTATTTTCAAATGCTGTGTTTGTTGTTGTATTGTGCAAAAATGTAAAATACTTGAGGTAAACATCCCAGTAGGAAAAATTTTCATTAAGGTATGCCCGCAAAAATGTAAAATACTTGAGGTAAACATCCCAGTAGGAAAAATTTTCATTAAGGTATGCCCGCAAGTATTCGTTGAATACTCTGTGATTACGCTCTATAGTGCCAAGTGTTTCGTGATGGTATGCCGTAGAAAAATTATGTTTGATATTTAAAAGGGAAGTAATTTCTGAAAAAATTTCATATTTGTATTCAGTCCCTAGATCTGTTTTTATAACTTTCATAACGCCATATGTTAGTATAAAATTTTCAAAAATGGCTCTAGGAACAGTTTTTGCACTTTTGTCAGGGATCGCAACGGTAACCAAATATTTACTCAAATCACAAATCATAGTAACAGCGAACTTGTTACCGCAATCTGATTGAGGTAATGGTCCCATCGTGTCAATAACAACAATTTCAAAAGGTTTGCATGGTGTTGGTGTTAGTACTAAATTCTCTCTATTTTTGGGCTTTGCTTTATTTAACAAACATTTATCACAATTTTTAACGAATTTGGCAATTTCGCGCGTCATATTTTTCCAGTAATATTTTGTTCTTAATTTTGCGTATAGTTTTTTGCTGCCAAAATGTCCGCCAGAAATTGGGTCATTGTGATAAATCTTCATTAATTTTTGTTTCTTATCTTCATCTGTCACTGTTTCTATTGGTTCTGTTAATATTATTTTTAAAGATTTTAAAATTCTATTTCCGCTATTTTTAAAATTTGATATTTGAAAATGTTTGAAAAATATATCGTTTTTTGGCCATTCCAACTCTTTAATACTGCGTTTGTTAGCTTCTAATTCAAGCTTCGAAAGTAACTCATCTAGATTTGTTATTTCGTTAACATTTGCAAAATTAAAAAGTTCCATTTTCTTGTGTTTTAAATGTGCACAGATTTGTAAACTTGAAATTTATCATCTTTATCGTATTGTATTTGAGTTTTTATTCGCGGAATCTTTTTCGAAAAATCGTATGAAAATTTATCATAAACTTGTAATGTGGTATCTTCAGGACTAGTTTGAGGAGTAGTTGTTGTTTGTTGTTTTTGTTCTAGTTGTCTTGTTTTTGATCGAGTTTGTACGGCAAGAATGCCTTTAGTTGGATTTTTTAGTTCGTTAATAGTTATGCGCGATAGCGCGTCTGCTACTACATTTGACTTGCCTTTAATATATTCAATGGTAAAATTGTATTCTGACAGTTCAAGTCGTATACGTGCGAGTTTAGATGCTGGGTCCTTCATATTAAATAAATATACCAATGGTCGATGATCCGATTTTACTAAAAAGTGTGTTCCATATACGTATGGACGAAATTGTCTAATTGCGAAATAAATTGCTAGTAATTCTAATTCTATAATAGATTTTTTCTGCTCGGCTTTGTTGAAAGATTTAGATGCAAAACATATTGGTAATTCATTTTCTTCGTACTTTTGGCTTAGTACGGCGCCACAGCCAAGTTTAGAAGCGTCAACGGTTATAATGAATTCTTTAGAAAAATCTGGATATTGTAGGAGTTTTGGGGACATTAAGGAATCTTTAAGGTTTTGAAATGCATTTTCGCAAGAATCATCCCATTTAAATTCGATGTTTTTTCGGCTCAAACGGTTTAAAGGCGCTGCCAGTGACGAAAAGTTAGGTATAAATCGCCTGTAATAGTTGGCAAAAGCGACGAAGCGCCGTACGGCATCTTTATCCGTTGGTTTTGTATACTTTTTTATAGCTGCGATTTTCGAGTCGTCTGGCAACAAACCTTTAGCCGAACATTTATGGCCTAGAAAAGTCACTTCTGACCGAAGAAAGTTACATTTTTGGGGATTTAACTTTAAGTTAAATTTTTTTGCAAATTTCAAAAACCTTTTCCAAATTTTTTAAGTGGTGCGCCTCACTACAGCCAATGACGATGATATCGTCAATATACATGAAAGCTTCGTTAGGCGAAATTCCAGAAAACGCGATAGACATCATACGCGAGAAGGAATTTGGGGCTACATTTAAGCCAAAAGGTAGGACTTTCCAACGAAAAGCTCCTTTGTCGGTGCTAAAAGAGGTTATATCTCTAGAATTAGGATGTAGAGGGATTTGATGGAATCCTGAAAAAAGATCAAGCGTCGAAAATAATTTTGCTCTTCCTAAATTATCAAGAATATCGTCTACACGAGCTAAAGGGAATTTATCGGCAATTAATTTTTTATTTACTGCTCGGAAGTCAACGCACATACGATATGATTTTTTGCCGGTTGGATCTTTTTTCGGTACCAAAATTAAAGGACTATTGTAGTTTGACGAGCTAGGTTCAATCAGATCATTTCGCATTAGGTTATCAACTTGTCTATTGATTTCCTCTCTTTGTGTATAAGGCAGACGGTAATTTTTTATATAAACAGGGGTTTTATCTGTAAGTCGTAGTTTTTGTTCGTAAAAGTTATTAAGTGTCATTTTGTCATTTTCAAGTGCAAATATATCAGCGTATTTCAGACATAAATCAACTAATTTTTTTCGAGCATACTCAGGTATTTGTTTTTCTAAAATTGTTTTTAATTCTTCCAATCGTTTCGGTTCTTTTGCTACTTCTTTTATTTTGTAGTAGGGATGGGCAAATTGGAAAAATATATCGATATATATTATATCGATATTTAAAAAACATCGATTTATGCCGTTTAAAAACATCGATATATCAATATATCGAAAGGGTCGGCTTTACATTATGGAGCCACGTCTCGCAAAAAACCACTTCTTCACGGGGTTAGAGGTGCTCTCACAGATCTCAAAACAGAAATCCAAACTTGCCGGAGACTTATAGTTTACTAGATATTTGTTGTTAAAGTTCAATGAGTCTACAGATATTCTACGAATCCTGAAGTATAAACATAAAAATCATTAAGAATTGCTTGAAGAAGAAAGTAGTGTAAATTAAAGCACCCGAAAATTGTGGTTATACCACTTCCTAAAAAATGTTCTGGTGTTAGATTCAAAGCGAATCAGAAATGTATGAAAAATATCGAATTTGGCTCGAAATGGCAAAAAATTATCGATTATCGATGCACGGTAATTCAAAATATCGTCGATATTATCGGCTGTACTATTTTAAAAATATCGATATATTGATATATCGATATATATCGCCCAACCCTATTTTGTAGATATTGTAGTTGGTGATTTCTTCTGTGACAATGTTGCAATTTTTAATATATTTTACATCATCGGTGACATTTAAAATTTTGATAATTGGGTTTTTTGTATCAACGATACACTTTGCTGTGAAAACGCCACTACAGATCTCTTGTGAGTCTACAAAAATAGGATGAATAGATTTTTTCAAACGAAATAAACGATAAACTTCACACCTAGGTGGTACTACTATTGTATCGGCACTTGTACCGTGAATAATTGAAATATTGAAACGTTTGTTAGATATGCTGATTGTTATACTGTCATTGGCGTAGTTGATTATGCACTTATTTGCTTTTAGAAAATCCTTTCCAAGAATACCGTCGGAAGGTATGTTGAAGTCATCGCTGACTACATGCAATGTTTGTTGAATTGAAAAATTTGAAGTAATTAATTTTGTATTTATAGTATCCAAAGTAGAGACAGCGTTTGTTGTTACGCCCGTTAGGTTAACAAATTCATTACGATTTATAAAAATATTTTGAGACAAACTTGAAATTTTGATTAGTGAGATATCTGCTTGAGAATCAACCAGAAAACTACATGCTTTTTCTGAATCGCTACAATTTAGTTCTATGAAATCAGAATAGTTAAGGTTCA
The DNA here is from genome assembly GCA_960531455.1 of Urophora cardui. Lineage (NCBI taxonomy): Eukaryota > Metazoa > Arthropoda > Insecta > Diptera > Tephritidae > Urophora > Urophora cardui. Next base: position 57,334,923 of record OY482674.1, on the reverse strand, counting down.
AACAGAATATCGATTTGTTACACTGGATCACAAAATGAAATTTGTTGTCTGTACTTTGGACGTGACTACCCTATATATATGTAAAATCGGTCGCTGATTCCGAAAATCGGGTACATTTTTAATTCTATGGGAAGGTTTTTGAGATATCGGCAATTTACCGTTATTTGGCCAATGGCTCCACTTAATCCTGACTGTCTCTTTAACGGAGTGAGCTATCTTCCGTAAGGTAACACCAAACGAAAGAAAATTAAATTTCCTTTTCATGGCTCCTTTAACATTTTTCTCTAGCTCTTACAGTTTCTGAAATTTTGACGATTAAATTTGAAATTTTTCGATTTTTTACGATTTTTTGAAGAAAAAATTGACTTTGTCAGGCAATATCTTTAAAACCAATGTTTTCACCTTCGCTTTTACTCCTTTACGTGAAGCTCCATTCTATTGGGAAAAAGATAAGCTATCAACGAAGAAAATCCATGCTAAAATGGAAAAGTTATAGGCGATCAAGTAAACACAGGCACGTCGCGCAATGCCTCTGCACGGGTATATTATATGCATGTTATACCCGTAAATGGGCTTGTACCTACTGCGCTGCCAACGTGCTGCTACTGCAGATGTGTAGGTATTGGTACAACATGCATAGAATATACCCATCCAGAGGCATTGCGCGACTTGGCTGTATTTACTTGATCGCCTATAACTTTTCCATTTTACCATGGATTTTCTTCGTTGATAGCTTATTTTTTTGGTAATGGAACGAAGCTTCACACAAAGGAGTAAAACCGAAGGTGAAAACATTGGTTTTAAAGATATTGCCTGACAAAGTCAATTTTTTCTTCAAAAAATCGTAAAAAATCGAAAAAATTCAATTTTAATCGTCAATATTGCAGAAACTATAAGAGTTAGAGAAAAATGTTATAGGAGCCATGAAAAGGAAATTTACTTTTCTTTCGTTTGGTGTTACCTCAAGGAAGATAGCTCACTGCGTTAAAGAGACATTCAGGATTAAGTGGAGCCATTGGCCAAATAACGGTAAATTGCCGATATCTCAAAAACCTTCCCATAGAATTAAAAATGAACCCGATTTTCGGAATCAGCGACCGATTTTACATAAAGATAGGATGGTCGCGTTCAGAGTATTTTTTGGCTGTAGAGCAGTGTTATTAGCAAATTGGTTTACATTTCTTGCTCCGTCTCCCTCAGTGTTCGCTCCTGAGGGGCGTATGCGTTTAAAGCCCTTACGTTAGCGTTGTTCCTGGTATTTGGGCGATTGTCACTATTGTTACGATTGTTTGAATTGTTGTTGCGATTGTTTGAATTGTTGCTATACCGAGTGCCATTGTTGACATATCTACGATTATTGTTGCTACTATTATTGTACCTATTGTTGTTGTTGTACCCCGAATAGCTTCTGTTAAACTGATTACTAAAATTTTGGTTTCTGAAACCACCTCGAAAATTGTTTGACCGATTTGAATTTGTACGAAACGCTAATACTTGCTTCTCTTTTACCTCGTTATTTCTTTCAACTATCATCTTTGCAACGACATCTTTGGCGTCAGTGAACGTTGTTGATGCCAAAATTGACTTTACCGAGTTCTGAACGCGTATTCAACCGACAAACATTTACGGTTTGTTCAATAGCCATTTCGTGTGCTTTTGATTGAGTCATACCCTCGATTATCAATGATCTTTCTAATACATCTGATAAATCTTCGACTCGCTTAGCGAATTCCGAATAATTGTTATTTATTACATGCAATGCTGCTATTTTACCCGCTACGACTTTTGAATTATCGGGTTTAATTCTATTTCGTAATGCCGTTTTTATTTGTGTAACTGAATTAACATCAGTCGGAATCGCTTCGCGTGCCTTACCCTCTAGTTTAGATTTCAAAAAAGCAATGAATGTAGGTATTAAATTAGTATCTGTAAGGTCTTCTATCAAAGTGATTTTATCGAGGAATGATTCGAGCGCTAGCGGATCGCCGCTATAGTTATCTCTAATAATAGTCGCACAATGGGTTATAAAAGTTTTCTTATGTTCAATCGTTGCCATGGTTGTTTCGATTATGGTATTTGGTGTTCCAGTTGGTTCGATTATGGAATCGTCAAAACCTCTAAAATCTTCTAAAGGTGAGATACGCCCACGGGTCGCTGTATTATCAGCCGTATTCGTAGTTTCAGCGTTATCAGCCGTATTCGTAGTTTTAGCGTTATCAGCCGTATTCGTAGTTTTAGCTACTCCGTGATCTTGAGGCATGTATCTATACAACAGCAAACAGTGGTTTTTGAATTGTTAAAGTGTAAAAAAAAAATTAAGTGAAAATTTATTGAGGCAGTGATACTAATCACTATACTATCGAGAAAAGAAAAAAATATTTTTTTTTTGTAGGTGGCCGAAATGGACGAAAAATTATTGGAGACACTGTAATTCCTACAGGTAAATTTATTCACAGAGTTATTGTATATTTAGAGAATTTCTAATTGAATAATTACACTGCTCTACAGCCAAAAAATACTCTAAACGCGACCATCCTATCTATATGTAAAATCGGTCGCTGATTCCGAAAATCGGGTTCATTTTTAATTCTATGGGAAGGTTTTTGAGATATCGGCAATTTACCGTTATTTGGCCAATGGCTCCACTTAATCCTGTATATCTCTTTACCGCAGTGAGATATCTTCCTTGAGGTGAAACCAAACGAAAGAAAATTAAATTTCCTTTTCATAGCTCCTATAACATTTTTCTCTAACTCTTATAGTTTCTGAAATATTGACGATTCAATTTGAATTTTTTCGATTTTTTACGATTTTTTGAAGAAAAAATTGACTTTGTCAGGCAATATCTTTAAAACCAATGTTTTCACCTTCGGTTTTACTCCTTTACGTGAAGCTCCATTCTATTACCAAAAAAATAAGCTATCAACGAAGAAAATCCGTGGTAAAATGGAAAAGTTATAGGCGATCATATAAATACAGCCAAACCGCGCAATGCCGCTATACGGCACATTCTATGCATATTGTACCAATACCTAAACAGCTGCAGTAGCAGCACATTGGCAGCGCAGTAGATACAAGCCCATTTACGGGTATAACATGCATAAAATATACCCGTGCAGAGGCATTGCGCGACTTGGATGTATTTACTTGATCGCCTATAACTTTTCCATTTTACCATGGATTTTCTTCGTTGATAGCTTATATTTTTCCCAATAGAATGGAGCTTCATGTAAAGGAGTAAAACCGAAGGTGAAGACATTGGTTTAAAAGATATTGCCTGACAAATTCAATTTTTTCTTCAAAAAATCGTAAAAAATCGAAAAAATTCAAATTGAATCGTCAATATTTCAGAAACTATAAGAGTTACAGAAAAATGTTATAGCAGCGATGAAAAGGAAATTTAATTTTCTTTCGTTTGGTTTCACCTCAAGGAAGATAGCTCACTGCGTTAAAAAGGTATACAGGATTAAGTGGAGCCATTGGCCAAATAACGGTAAATTGCCGATATCTCAAAAACCTTCCCATAGAATTAAAAATGAACCTGATTTTCGGAATCAGCGACCGATTTTACATATAGATAGGATAGTCGCGTCCAAAGTACAGACAAAAAATTTCATTTTGTGATCCAGTGTTATTTGAGGCACTCTTAATATATCGAAAGTATGTAAAATTGTTGAAAGCACTGTATTCATTGGCAATTTTATTGGTATAACCATATATTTAAAAGAGAAGTAGAAAATCTGAAAAGTTATAACATCTGTTGCAAATGTATGAAAAATTATTTGAGGCACTGTATTATGTATGGCACGGTGAGCTTAAACAACTTATTATGAAAAGTCAAAGTAACCAAGATATTATTTCATGGTTGTATTCTTGGACATATTAGAAGATGTTCTGAGCCAAAATTGAAATCATTCATCGGACACATTTTGAGAAATTCCATGTTTTTTTTAAAATGGTCAATTTTTTCTTTTCATGCGAGCCCCTGTTCTTTTTATGGCACCCACGGTAAAATGACTGTTCTGTTCTTCTAGTATATAAGTGTATAGTAAAATTCATTACAGTAAAAATACATTTTAAGACGTTTATTATTTATTATTTATAATATTTTAATATAAACATAAAAAGGTTGACAGTTTTTTTTAAATATGAAGAATATTATATTCACATACAGTTTTCTTCAAATTCTCCATATAATTTGGGTTATTTGGTCTAGTTCGATACTTATAATCCCATGTTTTTTTGAAATCATAATGCACAGCCTCCATGGCTTGCTCTGAATGATACCCTAATCCTATTCTCTGCCTTGAACAAAAATCTTCTATATGAAAAAAACAACTGTATGCACTTTTGGGGTTATGGGTATAGAAAGATCGTTGTCACTCTTTCGGAAATTAGAAATACAGTTAATATAATTACTTTTCAAATCAATAGTGAAGCAAGATTCGACCACTGAATGAAAATCGTTAAAAGCTTTTACGTATTTTAGGCGCTCTAAAGGAAATATACTTCTTAATACATCGGTGTTTTCCAATAATTTCTTACAACTATTCCCATCAAAACCTGAGCAACCACGAAAAATCTTTTATTGGACATAGAACTTCTCAGCCCACATTAACGCAATAGTTGGAAGAAATTATTGGAAAACACCGATGTATTAAGATGTCTATGTCCTTTAGAGCGCCTCAAATACTTAAAAACTTTTAACGATTTTCATTCAATGGTCGAATCTTGCTTCACTATTGATTTGAAAAGTAATTATATTAATTGTATTTCTAATTTCCGAAAGAGTTACAACGATCTTTCTATACCCATAACCCCAAAAGTGCATACAGTTTTTTTTTCATATAGAAGATTTTTGTTCAAGGCAGGGAATATGATTAGGGTATCATTCAGAGCAAGCCATGGAGGCTGTACATTATGATTTCAAAAAAACATGGGATTATAAGTATCGAACTAGACCAAATAACCCAAATTATATGGAGAATTTGAAGAAAACTGTATGTGAATATAATATTCTTCATATTAAAAAAAACTGTCAACCTTTTTATGTTTATATTAAAATGTTATAAATAATAAATAATAAACGTCTTAAAATGTATTTTTACTGTAATGAATTTTACTATACACTTATATACTAGAAGAACAGCACAGTCATTTTACCGTGGGTGCCATAAAAAGAACAGGGGCTCGCATGAAAAGAAAAAATTGACCATTTAAAAAAAAACATGGAATTTCTCAAAATGTGTCCGATGAATGATTTCAATTTTGGCTCAGAACATCTTCTAATATGTCCAAGAATACAACCATGAAATAATATCTTGGTTACTTTGACTTTTCATAATAAGTTGTTTAAGCTCACCGTGATGGCATTCGTTGGAGATCTATTAGCTTACTTAGGGCACTGAAATACACGAAATTCATTCAGAATGTATGTAATAATTAAAGTAATTATCTGCATAAGATTCGTTCGACGTAAATGATGAACTTGTTCAAAAATCATAAAAAAAATATTTGAAGTATTGTAATCGCAATATTAAAAAAATTGTTGGCACGATAATCGTGTATACAACTGGTTTTAGGCACTGTAATCGCAAAGGATTGATGGAATTTCCAAAGCTCTGTATTTCCAATTTATTTTGCTATGATATTAAAATGTTCGATGATTGTTTGAAAATTTTCGTAGGCACTGTAGCACTCATATAGAACTAAACACTGTATCTTGGGCAATAACAACAACAAGCGTTTATCGCGATGTATTTCCATGTAACAAAACGTATTAAACTTCAAAAAGAAATTATATTCAAAAAAAAGTTAAAAGCTGTTAACTTGCGATGTATGCAATTTGCATGTATGTATGTATGCAATTTGTATGCATATATCCGTATAGAGAAAATACGAAGTTTATTTGAGCTAAAAGCTTCAAGAAAAATTTATAAATTGAAAGTAGTGATGTGCTATTAATTGCTTAAAAGCACTTTCGTTCAAAAAGTTCAAAAGTTTTGCCATTGTGGCGAATTCAAAAGTTCCACAAATTTCAAATCAGGAAAAAAGTACACAAGAATTTATGTATGCATTTATGTACTACATATGTAGGTATTCATACGTAAGTATATGTATGTATTCAAAAATAGGATATATAGTAGGCATATGTACGTTATTAAAAAAATGTATGTATGTATATAACAAAAATATAATTATCGTTGCTGGTAGGTACTTGCTCTTCTCCATCTCTGTTCCGCTGCCAAGTTGCCATCGGTTCGTGTATGTTTCGCTGCTTATATGTTCCGCTGCTACTGTTTTAAAGATGATTTACATATGTGCTTACGAGCTTATATGCATATATATATTGTGGCGTGGCGTGAGGCTTTTTATACCGCAATGTAACGGTTTTAGCTGCTAACAGCACTTTTAATGTGCAATTTTTTGTACCGCAAACGATGCGTGCGTGGTACAGTTTCCACTAATGTACAAACATGAAAATTTTCGTATGTATGTATGTAGTTCTTACATGTACAAAATGCTTTTATTTCAATATTGGAAATTTTTCGATTTTTCCAATAAATTATGTTTATTTTAGTTATGCCAGAAGAAAACGTAGTAGATATAATATGGCCATTAGCACTTTTTTGTATGTTTTTCGAAAGTTTTAAACATCTTTTTTTTCGATTTTTGTATTTTGTAATTTTTTTGCGAGTGTTTTTTTTAGTTTTATGCCATTTTTTTTTTGGTATTTTGAATTTTAGAATTTAATTTTAAATTTTTTGACATTTTTTCACATTTTATAATTTTTTTTTTTGTTTGCAAGTTTTTTCAAGTTTTATAATTTTTTTAGGGTTTTTTGTTTTAATATTTTTTTGTACATTTTTGTAATTTTTAATTTTTTTTTTGTGATTTTACATTTTATTTTTTTTCTCGCTTTACTATCGTCGCTCACCACGTTTCCACCGGGAGGCTTTTGGCCAACCACTTTTCCAGGCGGCTTTTTTTTTCTCGGGTTTAGACCTGTCACCCATTTGCTTGGATTGTGGCATCCAATTTTACGATATTCGGTAGAATGTTTTCTATTTCGATTTTTTTGATTTTTTTTAAAAAGTTTTGTTTCTAGTTTCTTTTTTTTCACTTCACCAGCCACTCACTTTACCAGCCACACAGTTTACCAGCCACTCACTCCATGACCGGAGTTACGGTCGCCATATTACGTCACCCACTGTGGTAACGTCGCACACTCTGGAGGTAAGGAGTTTTCCCTCCTGATGACTTGAAGGGTAATCATCAAACCCTGTCTCCGATTGCAGGAACTGCTCCGGCCGATTGAATCGCAAACAATAAAACAGTAGTAAACCCGGTCACCACCAAAACGCAAACGATTAAATAAAAAGATGCTTCTTTTATTTTATTTTGTGATCCGATTAAATAAAATTTATTTTATTTTATTAAGTACTTCGACCTGTCAAGCGGCAAAACTGAAATTGGCAAAATTCCCGCCTACCAAAAACTTTTCACCTGTTTTCTATTTCTTATTACATTGACATATGTATATGTATATGCTATTCAGCCAAGTGCTGAATAGTATTGTAATAGATGTTTGTTTTGTTTTGTCGGTGTTGCCACCTTACACAAGCACCCCGAAGGTAAAGCTAGAGGTGGAACCGGAATACTTATTAGAAAACGGATTAAGCATCATCTACTGGGAGATTATTGCAGGAATTATATACACTCAAGATCAGTGCAAGTAGAAGATAGCTCTGGAGGGCTCACTGTAACTGCAATATACTGTCCTCCCCGTTTCAATATAACAGAATCCCAATTTACCGAATTCTTTACCAAGTTGGGCCCACGGTTTCTTGCAGCAGGTGATTATAACGCTAAACATACATTCTGGGGTTCCAGACTGATAACACCAAAGGGAAGAAACCTATTCAAAGCAATTTTAAGCAATGACCTAGACATTATTTCCACTGGTCAGCCAACATATTGGCCTACTGATAGAAGCAAAACCCCCGACTTAATAGACTTTGGTGTAACTCGTGGAATCGAAAGAGAATTAATTAAGATAAAATCGGCTTTCGATCTATCATCTGATCACTCTCCTTGTGTTACCACTATTGATATAATCCCATATTTCAACGAATTGAATTCGAGCTTAACCAATAAATTCACAAACTGGCTTAAGTACAAAAAATGTATCAGCTCTCATACAAACTTAAATTCAAGCCTTAAATCAGCAGCCGAAGTAGACTCCGCGATTACTGACTTCACAAATGTCCTTCAAGTAGCAGCAAAGGTATCAACGCGCCCACAGCCTAACACTACCCAGAGGAGTCTCCCTAGTTATTTCAAAGGAAACGATATCACCAATCTCATCCACAAGAAAAGGCAAATTAGGAAAGACTGGCAGAGGTTACGCTCGCCAACTTTGAAATACGAACTGAAAAAATTCACGAAAGAGTTCCAGATGCTATTGCAGGACAAAAAAGAAGCAGATTTCCAAAACAGAATTAAATCCTTGACAGCCACATCTTCTACAGACTACTCATTGTGGCGGTTACTGAAAACTTTCAAAAGGCCAGTTTTGCAGGATCCTCCAGTGCGAATCGAAAACGGTGACTTTGCTCGAAGCGACCAGGAAAAAGGAACCGCATTTGCAGCCCACCTTTCGCGGGAAATTACTCCTAATCCAGGGAGCAATTTCCTCCCAGAACATGCCCTTCGCTTACCAACAGTCTCTCTCCAATTCAATATAAATGACCTGAATAATGTTATCTGTAACAACATCCAGAAAAATAAGGCACCCGGACACGACAGAATAACCGGTGAAATGGTAAAACAACTCCCTCCAGTTGCTACCAAGTTATTATTATACGTTTTCAATAGCCTCCTGCGACTAAACTACTTTCCTGAATCTTGGAAACTTTCCGAAATCATTATGATTCCAAAACCAGGGAAAACCCCAACCCTGTTAAACTCTTACAGGCCAATTAGCTTAATTTCAATATTTTCCAAACTATTCGAAAATTTGTTGCTGAAAAAAGCAGCCCATCCTAGACACACGCGGGACAATACCAAGTCACCAATTTGGTTTTAGGGAGAAACACGGTACGATAGATCAAGTTCATAGAATAGTAACTCAAATACGGTCGGCTTTTGAAACCAAAAAGTATTGCACTGCACTCTTCCTAGACGTAGCACAAGCTTTCGACAAGGTATGGCTAGAAGGACTATGTGGCCGCTGTGGTGCAGTGTGTAGAGTGCTCGCCTGCTATACCAGAGGTCTCGGGTTCAAACCCCAGTCCGAGCAAACACCAAAAAAAATTTTTCTAATTAGTAAAAATCCAATTATTGGGTTTTTTTAAGAGCAGCGGTCATCTCTCGGCAGTGGGCGAGAGTATTTCTGCCATGAAAAAGCTTCTCACAAAAAATGCATTCGCCGTTCGGAGCCGGCATAAAACTGTAGGTCCACCCAATTAGTAGGAAAAACAAAAAAGGAGCACACCTCGAATTGGGAGAGAAGCTCGGCCATAAAACTCGTCAGAGTTATAATAGCGCCATTGTATTATATATTATTATTATGGCTAGGACTATTATTTAAAATAAGACGTACACTTCCGTACAATATATGCCTTATTTTAGAGAACTTTCTAACGGGAAGAAAGTTTCGAGTAAGGCAAAAAAGTTATACCACTGAAAGCTATCCAATCTTCGCCGGAGTTCCACAAGGTAGTGGATATATTTAATATTCACAAGTGACTTGCCCACTAATGAAAATCTCCTTACTTCAACATTTGCGGATGACACAGCAATACTTAGTGTGCACTCAAATTCCTCAACGGCTGCCAGACGGTTGCAAAGCCATCTAAGAATTGTAGAACAATGGCTTTCAGATTGGAGAATTAAAGTCAATGAATCTAAGTGTGTACAAGTCACTTTTACTCTAAAAAAAGATACCTGCCCCTCTGTCTCAATTAATGGCAAAATAGTAACCCAAAAAGATTACGTCGCCTACCTTGGTGTTACCTTAGACAGAAGGCTTGGAAATATCATATTGATAATAAGTTAATGCAAGCAAAGCTGAAAATAAGCAATCTACAATGGATCATTGGTCCAAAATCTAAATTAAGCCTAGACAACAAAATACTTGTATTTAGTATGATGATAAAACCATCCTGGATATATGGAATACAGCTTTGGGGTTCAGCATCCAAATCCAGTCTAGAAAGAATACAAAGGCTACAATCTAAGATATTAAGATCAATATGCCGGGCGCCTTGGTACGTGAAAAATTCCGCTATACACAGGGATCTAAGATTAACACAGTTGTTGAAGAAGTAAAAAATATACAAACCAACCACAAGACTAGGCAATCATCCAAACATACTGGCTAAAAGCCTGTTAGAACAAAGATACCCCAGGCGGTTAAAGAGAAAGGACATCCAGTTAAATTGTGACCAAGGCTAGAGCCACTAAAATTAAAACTTCGTATAGCCTATCCTATTAGGCCGTAAAACCTCTAAATTACAAAAAGCAGCTTACTGAAATTCCTTCCATTCACAAAGCTACGACAGCATATTAGTAAATACACATGTATAACATATGTATGACTGTGTTCCGGACAAGCCTATCCCATTAGGCCGTAAAAATTCCTAAGTTCATACACGCAGCTTATTGTAATTCCTTCCATTCCGAAAGCTGCAACAGCATTTACTAATGCAACACACGCTTGTGTCATCGATAAGCCTATCCTGTCAAGCCGTATGAACTTTTAATACTATACAATGAGCTGCTTGGAATTCCATTCCATTCCATTCCGACGGCATAAATACATATATAATGAAAATGAATAACATAATGAACGAATATAAAATAAAATAACGTACATACTCTTAGTAAAAACAAAAACATTCACATACACATAATAAATGTATTCATAAGTATTTATTTTATATCAAATAAAATTTTCATCCATATATTATTTGAAGCAGTGGCAACGAATAACGTCATTGTATTCTAGGTTAAGATTCTATAAAAATTGTCATATTCTCTAAGAATGATACAATAAAAACTATATCCGAAAAAAAAATGCAATTTTTTGAAATTTACCACTTCTCGCTCCTCTGCAGCATTTTCATTCTTTTAGAATCTTCTCATTTCATCATAATTATCGATCAGTATTATTTTTGTAGTGGAAGTTCTAAAATAAGCGGAGAAATTATATCAGGGTAAAAATTACCACACCTCAAGGTTAACGTGACTTTTTCTTCGAAAATAATTTATTTCCATTTAAAACCTTTCACCGACAATTTGACCGTCTGGACCATTAATTTCACCATTTATTCGATTAATTATTGGAAAAAAAAGTTGTTTCGTGTTTTATACCAGGGACCGGGAGTTTTATTCCTTTTACGCCAAAGAAAAATTTATATTTGGACGAATACTTTATTTGGACAAAAATAACACAGTGTGACAAAATAAAAAAAATTGAAAGTAGCTTTTCCGAGATTGACATATGTTATAGACCTTACCAAGCATACGAAGACTGCATAATTAGAATTTCCAATACACCCCCAAAATCTGGAGTTAGGAGTCATCAACCCCTTTTTCATAGGTTATGTCATATATTGTACTATATCTTTTTCTCCGTTTATCCCATCAACATAATTTTGATGTCGACGACATTTCGCCGCCTTTAACAGTATACGAACTGTTAACGTATCTTGAAAAATGCCAGAGAAACTGTAAAAAATATATCACAAATTCAATTTTTTGTTCAATTTCTTCATTTTTAATAACGGATTTCTCGATGAATTTGTTAACTAGTGTCCATGTAAAACTATATTAAAACAAGCTACTGTTAATTCTGTTTTCAGCGACATATAACTTTTGCATATCTGCGTGAGCGTTCCTAGGATATTCTACTTTAATCAATTTCTACTGTGAAATTTTTCATACTAAAATTGCTAAATTTGTGTTCTACCTCAACCCGTGTAAGTACAAATTTAACAATTTTAATATGGAAATTTTCGTGGTAGAAATTGGTTAAAATAGATATCCTAGGAACGTCTACGCGGATATGCAAAGTTATGTCGCTGAAAACAGAATTAACAGTAGCTTGTTTTAATATAGTTTTACATGTACACTAGTTAACAAATTCACCTAGAAATCCGCGATTAAAAATGAAGAAATTTAACAAAAAATTGAATTTGTGATATATTTTTATAGTTTCTCTGGCATTTATCAAATTACATTAACAGTAACATCAAAATCATGTTGATGGGATAAACGGAGAAAAAGTTATGGTACAATATATGACATAACCTATGAAAAGGGGCTTTTGGCCCCTATCTCCAGATTTTAGGGGTATATTGGAAATTCTAAGTATGCAGTTTTTATATACCTGACTAGACCTACAACTTGAGATATGTCTCGCCAAAAGTACTTCTTCACTGTCACACAGTGTAATCAGTCAACTCGGGGTTTTATTATTATTATTTTAATTATATGTATTTGTTTATGAGCTCAAGGCCACGATTAAAAATTTAAAACACAAATTTTTAATTTTAATTTGGTTTTTATTATTATTAATTATCGATATTTCGACTCCAGCCTGGAGTCATCATCAGGACTGAAAACAATAATAAACACAGATTATTACATTTAGGTATACATATGTATGTATGTATAGATACTAGATAGGGCTGGTCCCCATACGAAAAAAAAGTTGTAAGTCCGCCCCTAAATTTGAAGCTTATGTTGAGAGGGTTAAGGTACACAAAAAAAATTTTTTTTTGATACCGCGAAATACCGCCGAAATCGTTTTTTTATTGTAACTTTGTTATTTTTCATCCGATTTTTAAAATTGATACGTCATTATTTTTGTATTTTGCAGCTCTACACTTCCTTCTAATGCTATTTTGAGCTCTGCAGTTGTTTTCACATAGTTGGGTCAGCTAACTTATTTGTATGTCCATGAATTATCCTCTTTGTTTTGCCAAATGAAAGTGCTTCAAAATTCATGACAATGTTGCCTTTAAAGGGTTTTACTAAATTAATAAACAAAGAAGTTACGTCACTACGAATATTTAATGCCTATTATTTAACTCATTTCTTTTAACCAATTCAGGATATGTAAAGTTGTGAAAGTCCACCCCTTAATTTGAAGCTTATATTGAGAGGATTAAGGGACAAAAAAAAATTTTTTTCTGATCCCGCGAAATTCCGCCGAAATGGTTTTTTTCTTGTAACTTTGTTATTTATCATCCGATTTTTAAAATTGATACGTCATTATTTTCGTATTTTGCAGCTCTACACTTCCTTCTAATGCTATTTTGAGCTCTGCAGTTGTTTTCACATATCTAGTTGGGTCAGCTAACTTATTTGTATGTCCATGAATTATCCTCTTTGTTTTGCCAAATGAAAGTGCTTCAAAATTCATGACAATGTTGCCTTTAAAGGGTTTTACTAAATTAATAAACAAAGAAGTTACGTCACTACGAATATTTAATGCCTATTATTTAACTCATTTCTTTTAACCAATTCAGGATATGTAAAGTTGTGAAAGTCCACCCCTAAATTTGAAGCTTATATTGAGAGGATTAAGGGACAAAAAAAAATTTTTCTGATCCCGCGAAATTCCGCCGAAATGGTTTTTTTTCTTGTAACTTTGTTATTTATCATCCGATTTTTAAAATTGATACGTCGTTATTTTCGTATTTCGAAGCTCTATACTTTCTTCTAATGTCCTTTTGCACTCTGAAGTCAAATAACAAAGTTACAATAAAAAACTATTTAGGCGGTATTTCGCGGGATCAGAAAAAAAAAATAAATTTTTTTTCTTTAATCCTCTCAATATAAGCTTCAAATTTAGGGTCGGAATTGTACAACTTTACATATCCTGAATTGCTTAAAAAAATTAGTTAAATAATTGCTACGTTAAATAACTTCTTTGTGACGTAACTTCTTTGTTATTAATTTAGTAAAACCGTTTCAAGGCAACATTGTTATGAATTTTGAAGCACTTTCATTTGGCAATACAAAGATGATAATTCATGGGCATACAAATAAGTTAGCTGACCCAACTATGTGAAAACGACTTCAGAGTTCAAAAGGATGTTAGAAGGAAATGTAGAGCTTAAAAATACGAAACTAATGACGTATCAATTTTAAAAATCGGATGATAAATAACAAAGTTACAAGAAAAAATCAATTTCGGCGGTATTTCGCGGGGTCCAAAAAAAAATTTTTTTTGTGTCCCTTAACCCTCTAAACATAAGCTTCAAATTTAGGGGCGGACTTTTACAACATTTTTTTTCGACCCTATCTAATAGATACATATTCTTAAATGTAACCAAAAAACGAAACTTACACTAATGCTTTAGTTTGATCGACTGACAGTAAACTTTAGAACAAGGTGGAATATGGAAAAATGCGAAGCATAGAAATGTAAACAATTAAAAGTACCGTAAATGTAAACAAATTTTGGAGACATCATAACATAAAAATGTAAATAATTAAAAATGTACCGCAAGGGTAAACAAAAATATAGGAACAACAATACATATGATGTCTCCAAAATTTGTTTACATTTACGGTACTTTTAATTAAATACTTTTTGGTTACTTGACAAGGGATGACGGAGGATCGTTCCACAATACATCGTACTTTTAATTGTTTACATTTCTATGCTTCGCATTTTTCCATATTCCACCTTGTTCTAAAGTTTATTGTCAGTCGATCAAACTAAAGCATTAGTGTAAGTTTCGTTTTTTGGTTACATTTAAGAATATGTATCTATACATACATACATATGTATACCTAAATGTAATAATCTGTGTTTATTATTGTTTTCAGTCCTGATGATGACTCCAGGCTGGAGTCGAAATATCGATAATTAATAATAAAAACCAAATTAAAATTAAAAATTTGTGTTTTAAATTTTTAATCGTGGCCTTGAGCTCATAAACAAATACATATAATTGCAATAAAACGGCCAAAAAATTACATCAAAATATTATTATTTAAAAAAATAAAACTCCAGGTTTTTATTTTATCGCTGTCCTTAAACAATAAAAGCCAAATTTTTTTTTTATTGCTGGCGGTTTTAAAAAAAAAGTCAGAAAAATTAATAGGATCCAGGGTATTGATCCTGGAGGTCCTGGGTTGAAAGTAAAGCTAATAATTTTGCTCAAGTACACTATCTAGCCCTCGAGTTTTGTAACATCGAAAAAATAATAATTTTTACTCTCCTGGATACACCAATGATTGCTATCGCAGAAATATCACCTGAGACTGGGATTGAATTCGTTGCATTGCCAAGAATCTCAAAATTTTCAGTTGGTACTTCCTTCATGAAAACTTTCTTGGCTTTCCACTGTACGTGGGGTCGGCTACATGGTCATCAGAAAAATCCAGGACATCTTCACTATCTGCCCAATCTTAAAGTAGTTTTTCCAAATCATTTATGGGTAAGTAGTCTTTTACATTTCATCCCCAACATATAAGATTCAAATTTGAGAACAATACTAAAAATGCATACGTTATTACGCCGTGTTGCAGATATCCAACAAAGCAAAATCAGTAAAACTAAAACACAATTAAATGTGTTCTCTAAAACATTAGTCTGTTTATTAAAAATACATGTTCTAACCCTTCTTTCAACAAAATTTCAATAGGGAAACATTAATATTTCACTAAAAATCAGTTATTTGAAACAAAAGTACAAGATCGCGAAAACGCTGTATACAATTTCGTTACTTAATATCAATAAAAAGGCAAATTCCTTCAATTAGCCAGAAGATATATCACTAAACCTTTAGAATGCTTACTTGTATATGCATAAAAATTGAAAATATCGTTTTATCGATATTTCCTTAATTTCTACATTAATTTGAATAGTATGTTGCAGAAATGCAACATGGCGCCGTAAAGGGTAAGTTTTATCCATAAAACTCGAAAGTAATAATTACAGCCTGAGTTTTATTTTTTCGATCACAAATAAGTATTATGCTTGGATTTAAATTTTTTTACTCAAGCATAATTATTATTTCTTGATTTTTACTTTTTTCCATCAGAAACAATTATTACACTTGATTTTTATTTCTTCCCTCAAAGCATAATGATTATGTGTAATTTTTATTTTTTTTACTCAAGAATAAAAATTACAATGATTTTTGTGAATTTTATATGAGCTATTGGCCAGTTTTTAATTAAGAAAAATTGAAAAATTTTTTTTTGGTAGAAGTTATGGATCCATTTCGGAGACCACCACAACGCCTCATCAGACTTCTTCAAGCGGCCTCAACCGAGGATCGAACTTAAGTAAGTAAATATTTATATCGGAGAGCCTGCCGAAAAACAAAAATCTGAAAACAATAACAAGCATTGCCTGTACAAAAGCTTTGCTTGTTAATAGCTTTAGAACTTTGTACAAACCAAACACACAATCGCACCAACATACTAGGTAGCAAAGACACAGTGTCATTAAGTTACTGTTGTTGGTAAGAGGGCTGCTCGATATATTTTTAGCCTAATAATGAAAATGCGAATATTAATCATCAAAAATAGTTTTATTGCTTTTCAAAGTATTCACTGCATGACTTATACACTTTTGCATGCGCTCAATCCAATTGTCGAAGCACTTTTTCCACTCCGATTGAGACACCTCCAAAACATGGTTTTTGAATGCTGAACAGCATCTTCTGGCGACGAAAATCGTTGACCACGCATTTTTTTCTTGATGAGCGGGAATAATAAGAAGTCATTGGGTGTCGAGTCAGGGCTGTACGGCGGATGACCCATCAATTCGACGTTTTTGCCGGCCAAAAAGGCGTTGGTTTGAGCCGATGTGTGAGAGCTCGCCTTGTCATGGTGAACAATGATTCGTCTTCTCTTGTTCGTTTTTCGAATTTCTCCGAAGACTTCAGGCAAACAAATTGTGGTGTACCAGTCAGAATTGACCGTCCTACGTTGCTCAAGCAGAACAGTCGCCACATGACCAGATTTGCCGAAGAAACAGGCGACCATTTGCTTCGATGTGCTTCTTCCACGAACTTTCGTTGGATTTGGCTCATCTTCGAAAACCCACACGGTCGATTGTTGTTGTGTTTCGGGTTCATACGCATACAGTGAAACCTCCCTTGGGCGGACACTCACCGTCGGGCAAATTTTGTCCGCCCAAGAGAGGTGTCCGCTTAAGGCAGTGGGTTGCTATTTTAGAAATTTTTTGAATTTTAAAGGATTTATTTATTCATATATCACTGAAAAAAAACCTGGATTATTATGTCTTCAAAATTTCACTTAAATACATAAAAACATATATGTACATATTTATGTATGTACATATGTATACATATACATAAAGTATTAACATACATATTACATATCAATTAGTAAGTTACTGAGAACTAGAAATGTTGTGATATCTTTGAAATTATTTAAAAAATTGCGAAATTGTCGATTGACGAGGGGTTTTTTTGCTTATTTAAAATAAAATTGTTTTGCAGATGGCTTTTAAATTTCTGCAACAATTCAAATGCAATAAGGTCTTCCGTGCAAAATCTTTTGAAATTTGAAACTGCAGTCAAAGCCATTTCGTTCGAGGAGATTGCATTACCTACTTTCAGCGGTAATACTTTCAGTATCAGTATTATCATCTTCAATGGTTTCGACGTTTTCGTCAGTTAGAACATCTAACTGAAAATCCGTGAATGTATTTATATCTACTCCAATAAAGTCATGCGGACATTTATTTTAGTTGGTTATTCTCCTTTCATCGTAGCGCTTTTTACCTAACGAACATTCCGCGAAATTTTTTTAGATTGCTATACATACTTACACAGAGCCAAAAAGTTCACCTATAATCAAAGAGACTGCCATCTAAAAAAGCTATTTGGCCAAGGAGAGCGAGAGGAGACAAAATTGAAGAAATTTTTGCTAGAAAATCTTCCAGATTTTAGCTTGAATTTCTTCTTAAATTTATTGAAAAGGATACCGTCTGAAAACGAGGAGATAACTTCTTATTTATTAATTTTTTATGTCATTTTGTCAAAAAAATTAAATTGTTAGAAGAAATCTGCTTGTTTTTATGAGAAAATTTTTATAAAGCAAATCAATAAGGACATCCTCTAATTTTTACTAGAACCTTTTTGAATTTATTAAAAAGGAAAACTTTTTATTTTTAAAAGAGCCCTTATTAATTAAAATTTTGCTATAAACGTCTTAACGTACGTACGTGTATGGATATACTCGTACATACTAGAAATATGCATAACAGTTATTGCATCAGCCACTTTTTATGTATGTGTGCAATAACATGTTCAAGAAATTAAAAGGGAGAACTTTTTATTTTTAAAAGAGCTCTTATGTGTTTCCTCCGTTCGTCAATTTCACTACGGCTTTGCACATTTCTACAATTCTCAAACGATTAGTGAAGCACTTGGTATAAAGAGTTTATTATGTCCATCTGCACTTATATGAAATGAAATGTTGCCCTTTGTCTGAATAAGTCCTAGGAAAATACTAGTTGACTAATTATGTTTTCCGATGAAAATCAAGATTCTCTTCTTAATAATATTAAACAGGGTTTCTTCTTAATTTTACAGGTTATCTGCTAAATTTATGTGAAAAGGTTTCCATATTTATTCTAGGAGTCATCTTAATTTTATATAAGAGGTTTTCATCTTTTTTATAGGTTATCCATTAAATTTTACTGAAAATGATTTCATCTAAAATCCACGGGTTATCTTCTTAACCCATTAGTGGTCAAAGCCAACCTACAATAAATGTAAAATATATCATTGGGTGTTCCCAAATTGGCACAGCAACCACTAATGGGTTAATAATATTGAAAAGGTTTTCATATTAGTTTTAGAGTATATCTACTTAGTTTAATTAAAATGAGATATCCAGTCATAATAAGACGGGCATCTTATTGGAGAGAAGAAAGCGTAGAGAAATCCGCTAAACTTTGTTCTGATTTACAGGGCATTTTAGGTGGTCTTTTGGCTCTGTGTATATTTTGTCCGCATAAGAGGAGTTCGTGTCCGCCTAACAGAGGTTTTTATGTGATTTGTTATGAAAAAAAATCAAAGTGTACGTTGACGAGAGGTTCGTGTCCGCTTAATAGAAGTTTTTAGTTCAATTCAATAGTAAATAACTGTCCGCGTCCGGCCAAGAGAGTGTCCGCCTAAGAGAGGGCAATTTGTTCTAAAAATTGAACCTAAACCTTGGTGCATGAAAAAATGTCCGCTCAAGGGAGGTGTCCGCCTATGAGAGGTGTCCATTAGGAGAGGTTTCTCTGTGTATCGATGATTCGTCACCTGTGACGATCTTATAAACGTCTTTTGAAGCACCGCGATCGTATTTTTGTAACATTTCTTTGCACCAATCGACACGAGCCTTTTTTTGAGCGACAGTCAAATTGTGCGGGATCTAACGAGAACAAACCTTTTTTACGGCCAGGTTTTTATGCAATATCGAAAATGTCCAAGGATGTCTCTATCTCACGGTATGTCACATGACGGTCTTGCATTATAAGTTCACGCACAGCATCAATGTTCTCTGGCTCAACGGCCGTTTTTGGACGACCTTCACGAAATTGGTCTTTGAGCGCGCATCGGCCACCATTGAATTCATTATACCAATTTTTCACAGTGCCATAGGATGGTGCTTCATCGCCATATAAAGATTTAAATTCATCAATGCACTCTTGTCGTGATAATCCACGTCGAAATTTGTGAAAAATGATCGCACGAAAATGTTCACGAGTTAATTCCATTTTTTTGCCAAATTAAATTTTTCAAGTCACTGTAAACAACACAAATGATGGCCGTACGTCAAAACGTTCTGTGTACGATTATGCTAAAAAATGTCAGACTTTCCAATGGAAATGTCAGATTTCACCGGGCAACACTCTTTCATTGTTAGGCTAAAAATATATCGAGCAGCCCTCGTATGTGGATTGTAATAAAAGGAAAATTGAAATTTAAGCGAAACAAAGCTGACGGCGGTGGTAGCTCAATAGGATGAAATTGGACTACTAATCGAAACGACTTAAGTTCGATCCTCGGTTGAGGCCGCTTGAAGAAGTCTGATGAGGGTATGTGGTGGTATCCGAAATGGATAACTTCTACCAAAAAAATTTTTTTCAATTTTTCTTAATTAAAAACTGGCCAATAGCTCATATAAAATTCACATAAAATAATTATTAGAATTAAAACGGTCATGTAAAATACAATGATTTTTATTTTATTTTTCACAAAATAAAACTCCAAACATCATACAGCATGAACCGTAAAAGCCTGTCTCCACATAACTTGATTCGCCAACGAAACATCCCGCGAAATAACCCGTCTCCACGTAGCTGATCGTCGTTCACTTTGATATTTCTCATTCTTGTTCTTCTTCAATGTTTGTATGTTTGCTTATTTTCGCGTTTTTGTTTTGGTCTGTGTGAGATTTCGATAGATATTCGATACAAAATTACAAAATACATATCGTCGCTGCGCCAACAAAAAGAGCTATACGTTTTTCAGTAACTTTTCAAGAGAGCAAAAAAACCGTTTTCTGGTGATCCTAGAGAATATTTTTTCTAGTTTGAATTGTTAACTAATGATACTACACATATGTAAGAGACTTGTGCATTTTTTTTTTTTACTTTTTTTGACCAACCACTTCGCATGAAGCATTTGCGCCGTTTTACAGCACATAGCTCTTTTTACAAATTGTTTAAATTTGCTAGTGGGGGTAAGAAATCGTGAAAGATGTGTATACAATTCTTCGCTAGGGTCCGATGCAATTAGCGATAGCTTGGAAATGCATTATTTAATTGACCAGTGCCCCTCCTATTTTGAAAATTGGTCACGCTTATTTTAAACAATTTTTTTTACACAAAAATAACCTGAAATCAAAAACCAATTATACGAAAATAGATGTATAACTGATTTTACAGAGCATTTCTACTACTGAGAGCATATAGCTGTGTTTGATAACTTCTAACCAAAGAAGGATATCAGAAAACGGGAAATGCAGAAATGTGGCTAGCGGATAGCGCTAAATAAATATGTAATAAAAAAAATCGAAAAAAACATATAACTGAATTTGTTGGCGCAGCGACGATATGTATTTTGAAAATAAAGGTTTTTTCTTGCACTTATAAAAACCAATTTATTTACTTTTCGAACTTTTCGATTATAAAAGCAGAATTATAAAAAAAAAATTTAAATTTTGCGCAAGCAGAATTTTTCAAACTTTTTGCAGAATTTTGGAAAACAGAATTTTGAGGCGCTCCCTTTAATTTATATTTTAAAAATGTATGCACTAATCAAAGTTGAGCAACTTAGCTATATAGAAGTTAGCAAAATATTGAAATTTAAAAAATACCGTTATATGGGAGGGGTGTATTTGTGGGATGATTTTGATGAAATTTTCAGTTTACTACTTTCAATCAAGAAAGTTTACGTTCCGAGTTTCAAGTTTCTAGATCAATTACCATTTTTGGCCGCGTTTGTATGGAGGTGCCCCACTGTGCGACGAACTATAGGTACAGACGGACAGAACTTCAAAGTCAAACAGCTTCTAAACGAGAGCTAACCTAGAAAAAGGGAAAATTTTCCACCAGTCTATCAGGCGTTGAAAAAGAGTTATTGGGGGTTGTGGAGGAGGTCCTCCTGATTCTAAATCCAAAAGTCCCGTCGACCGGAAATGTTTTTATAAGTTGTAAAATTTACCAAACAAAAGCCCAAAACTGCCCACTATTACCGATCTTATAAAAACACGCACATATGTACATTAGATGAGTTTTTTTTTTGTATGGGATTCTTTAAACCAGGGACTTGTAACAAAACTCGTAACGAAACGAAACTCTCGTTTCTGGCGTTTCTGTTCCAAGAAACATTAAAGGATAGAAACTAAATTCGAAACCAAAAGATTGTAACGTTTCAATAAGTAACAAAACCTGTAACGAAACTAAATTAATTTTGTTCCTTGTAACAAAAACAAAACCAGCAACGAAATTAATTTTGTTTCTCAGTGGCAAAACTATAAAAATTATTATAATACTATTTGCCGTACATTAGTATGGACTTATTATTTTTAGGTATATAATATACTAGCAAATACCCGTCACACTTCGCTGCGACAAATCACACTATGCCACTCCCTTCCCTATCTGTCTCCCCACCAGTCAGCATTTCCCGTTCCCCCTATCTCTCTCTCCCCGTCTCACGTTCCTTATCAACAACTTTCCATGGCCATCCGGTGCACATATCGGTGTACATCATGATTACTAATATATTTTGGATAACCGACTGGAAAATTGGAATGGAATGAAATCTCTATTGAAGCTCTGATTGATACCTTTAATTTGATACCAACAATGCCCAAAAATATTTCGGGGGCTATTTAGGCCCATGTTTCGGCCTCAATTCCGAGAACCGATTGAGGTATCCGTATAGTGTAAAATATATATGGATACCCTGATCAGTACCTTTAATTTGATACCAATATTGCGAAAAATTATTTGGGGCCATCCGGGTCCACGTTTTGGTCTCTATCTGGAGAACCGACTGGAAAATTGGAATGGAATGAACTCTCTATTGAAGCTCTGATTGATACCTTTAATTTGATACCAATAATGGCCAAAAATATTTCGGGGGTTATTTAGGTCCATGTTTCGGCCTCAATCCCGGGAACCGATTGAGATATCCGTATAGTGTAAAATATATATGGATACCCTGATCAGCACCTTTAATTTGATACCAATATTACGAAAAAATATTTGGGGCCATCCGGGTCCACGTTTTGGTCTCTATCTGGAGAACCGACTGGAAAATTGGAACGGAATGAACTCTCTATTGAAGCTCTGATTTTATATCTTTAATTTGATACCAATAATGCAGAAAAATATTTCGGAGGAATCTGGGTCCATATTTTGGCCTATATCTCGGGAAGGGGTTGAGATACCAGAATTAAATGTGGTCATAATTTCAATCTAATACATACCAGGTGATCATTGTGTCAAAATTTTAATGTGATCGGCCCGGTAGTTTCGGCGTCCATATGGAACAAACATACAAACAAACAAACAAACTTTCATCCTTATATATAGAGATATATATATACCTGTGGCATTTTGATCTGTAAACATCTTTGCTGTAGCTACGAGTAATTTCGAAAAACAGGTAAAGTTTACGCGTATCTAATGAAAAGTTTTGGGCAGGGCTTCTACAGGAAGCCCTATTCTTTATGATTCCTAGGTCGGGTCGCGAGATATGAGTCAAAACGAGGACCCGGATGATCCTTGAATATTTCTGAGCAATGTTGGTATCAAATGAAAGGTTTTGAGCAGGGTTTGGGGGCTTAGAATATACCCGTGGTAAGGAATGCCTGTCGTAAGAGGCGACTAAAATCCACCGGCCTAGAAGGTTGATTATGGCCAAAAAAAATCGTTCGCACGACAGTCGGGCTAGTGTCAGAAGGTACTAGTACCCGAGCGTACCGGATTTATACGGCAAAGGACTGTCACATCCCCTACACTCCCCAAAACCTTCGGGGAGTGTCTTGGTGGCTACAACAACAACAACAGCAGGACTTCTACACAGAGCCCCGAGATATGGGTCAAACGTGGATCCGAATGATCTTGTATGTTTCTGAGCAAAACAAAACAAATCAAAATCAGAAATCAAAAATCAAAAATTAAAAATCAAAAACCAAACACCAAAACAAACAAAACAAACAAAAACAACAAAATGTAACAGTGACAATGGCAACAAAAAATTATAAAAACGATAGTCGCATTTTAATCGATAGAAAACCAGTGAAAAAAGGAATAAGGGAAAGAGAATAAAAGTCCTATTTCGAAACTGATTACACATCAATGTTCATGAGTACTCCTTACTCACGTTTCCTTTTTTTTTTTTTAACTCTACTGGAGGTAGGAAAATATGTCAAAATTTACTAAGGCGAAATTAAAAAAAACCCTTATAATTTGCTTTATTAACTAATACCTATTAGAAACTTGTTTCGGACTATAATTTGCTGCGCGAAATGATAGATTGACAGAAATGTAATAAAGCTTGATTAATTAAGCAAATACACATTTTTTAACTTCACTTAAGATATTTTTGGATTTGAACAGAGGTCGAGATAAGTTCTTTTAGGAGAGCATTTTTTTTTTGTTTTTTTCACTGTTTTTTTACTGGTATATTTAAATGAAATTGAACACGCGTTTAGATGGTTAATTAATATATTGAACCTGATATCTTTTTTTCTTGAAAAAATTTGCAGTTTGCGAAAAAATCATAATTTTGTCCCATACGATAATTTCGCTCTCAATGTTTTATGAGCGTATTTGAATAAATGTCCCTTACGATAATATTTAAAAAATATAAGTGTCTTATTCCATACTTTAGTTGGTTGCCACAGACATCCATATATATGTATATTATATACCTAAATCAAGTCCATCCTAATGTTCTGCAAATATAGTTTTTCTGATACTGAGAAACAAAATTAATTTAGTTTCGTTACGGATTTTGTTACAAGGAACAAAATTAATTTAGTTTCGTTACAGGTTTTGTTTCTGCTGGAAACGTTTCGGAGTTTTGTTACGACTTTTGTTACAAAGGAGTTTTGTTTCTATTTCTGTTACAAGGAACAAAATTAATTTAGTTTCGTTACAGGTTTTGTTTCTGCTGGAAACGTTTCGGAGTTTTGTTACGACTTTTGTTACAAAGGAATTTTGTTTCTGTTTCAGTTTCGTTACTTAGCTGTGTAACAGAAACCGAAACCGAAACGCGTTACAAGTCCCTGCTTTAAACGTTTTCAGATCCTCCCTCCGGCACCGGAATATGAAAATAGATTGTTTTAGAGTAAGTAAACTGAAAAAAAATTTCACTTTCCCTTAAGACTTTTAATTTGGTACCAATATTGCCCAATAATATTTTGGGGCCATCTGGGTCCACGGTTTTTTCCGCGATCCATGGTCTCGATCTTCCGAATTTTTTTTTACATTTGTGGAGTTATCCAACCAAATAAAACAATCACTAATAACCCAAATGCCCTTCAAGAGCAAAATTTTTAAAAAAAAATTTAGAAATTTTAAATCATGTAAGCCCTTTTATACCCAACTTTACTTCACTTAAACTTGATGAACTCATCCAAATTTTATTAGATTTTTAATAGCTATACATTTCTGGAAAGCGCATTAAATAACACAGCCTACAGTGTGATTTAGTTAAAAAAAAATTTCCGCTTTCGGGAAGAGTTGAAGATTCATGAGAAAAAAAGAAAATGATCACTTTAGGCCGCGATATTACCTTCCCTGGGTAGTGGACCAAAAAACTGAATACGCCATTCGCTTTAGCGGCTAATTCTACGTATGGGTACATATAAATTTTTTTCTTGTGGAAAACTCCAACTTTTTTCAGACATAAATCTAAACATACCTTGAAATTCTGTGAATTTGCGCGGTTTTCGGTGTAGCTCCATCCAGTTTTTGGAAAAGTCAACTTTTTTTTCAGTTTACTTACTCTAAAACATCCTGTTTTCATATTCCGGTGCCGGAAGGAATATCTAAAAAAAAAACGCATCTAATGTACATATATATGAGATCTGTGAGAGACCCTCTACCCCTTGAAAAAGGCATTTTCTCGGACCATGGTTCCTTAATGTAAAGCCGACCCTTTTGGTAGACAGATGGAAATCTGAGCAAAAATGAATAGCACCATGACGCTCAGCGTGCCCGAATTATATTTACTAGGTATATCTCATTTCTTTAAAAAAAAAAAAATTTTCGTGCAGTGTAATCGGAGTTTCGCTTTAGTTTTGGACAGAAGTAGAGGATATTCGAATATTCGATGTAATGCCAGGACTGGAATTTTTTTTGTTATTTTCGAAGGGTAGGAGGTCGTATAGATCACTAAAATGTAAAGCATAGGGCACGGAAATGTATAGTATATTAATATGTAATTAATCGGTAAAGGTGAAAAGTTCACTCTAATACACTTTATAGTGCACTTATATTAACACTAATTTATTGAAAACTAGATGACGCCGCAGGCGTTGCCCTGCGTTAAATTATGTCTTTGAAATCAAACTTTCTATAACTTATAATTTGTTAATCCATTAACTGAATGCTCAAAACAAAAAAATATTAATATTTAAATTAACAGTGTCGGCAATTTTTTCAAATTTCATAAAATCTGTGGTCATTTGTTGATACACACACCGCCATCTACTGGCAATACATGAACCAATGTTACAATGCGTTCGCAATGCAATTAA
This sequence comes from Urophora cardui, assembly GCA_960531455.1. NCBI lineage: Eukaryota > Metazoa > Arthropoda > Insecta > Diptera > Tephritidae > Urophora > Urophora cardui. The sequence continues at coordinate 57,308,646 of OY482674.1, read as the reverse complement.
TTTTGATAAACTTTTTTCGTGGTATATTGGCGTTCGTGATGTATTGATAGAGCAAAATTACATTTAATTTCTTTGTAAGCTGATAATTTTTGCGAGACACATTTGTTCCATTTAGCGAGAATACTTAAAAATTGAGAATAGATTCGTTGCTGGAAAGCAATGTAAAAGTCTTTGAAGATATAAAAAACAATTTGTTACTGATAATAATTACGCAAAGACTTTTTTTCAAATTTGTCTCAATATAAAAGTCTTTGAAGACTTAAAAAGTATATATTTGAAATAACTATTATGGAAAGATTTTTAAAATATAAGTTTCTGAATAATAATTATTAGGGCAACCAAAAATTGGCACAAGCAAGTTTTTTTCTATGGTAGCTATCACATAATGCTTAATTTAGGGTAGTTTTTAAGAAAAATTATACATTCTGACCTACTTTTGATAGAGCTAAAAATTGCCAAATTCATAATAAATGCTAATTTATGCTAATTTCACTATTAAATGAAAATTACAAAAAAAAATCGGAAAAAATATGTTACGGATTTTCTGCTCTCTGATTGGCTAATCGCTTCAATTTGTCAATTGAATTGCTCCAGATATGACATGTATAGACGTCGGGTAATTTCAACAAAATTTTATTGCACATCTAACCCCCCATATATATTTCGTTTAATCTTCACAACCAGGGCATCGGAGCAAAAGTTTGGTTTTTCTTTAGCTACGTTTCTGCTCCATTCTCAAACATGTTTTTTCCCTGGCTTTGCTCCTAACTCCTAATTTTTTTTACTGCAAGCTCCGCTCTCGCTGCCATTTTTTTGTTATGTTGATCGGGGATGCCGTATGTGGCAATATGAATTAAATTTTTTATACCGGAATCCAAATTTGGCGTTCGGTCGGTCGCGCTTTTGTCAGGTGAGTAGAAATGTATGGAAATATATGAAGCAAATCGCATTGTAATCTCAAGCGTTTGATCGTAAATTTTTTGTAATATCGTATGTTCATTGCAACCCTGTATAACGCCTGAGTTGAACATTTCTCTACTAAGTCGGGCGTTTGACATTAAGTAAATTAAAATTGTTTTTTTTTTCGATGAAAAATTATGAAATTTATGAAAAAATGCAACAAAATATAGTAGTGGTAGTGAGCACGTTTACTATCCAACATCTAATATCGAATGTCAGTGGGAAGCGGCTTTGAGGTACGATCAACGCGCGACCGACCTAACGCCAAATTACGTTTCCGGCATATTGTCTTTCTCTTTTGAAACATGTACCTAAGAGTTTACATTTTGTTATTTTATTTTAGTTTACTTTACTTTGTTTTATGTTTTAAGAAAATGAACTGAAATAAAATAATTTTTAAGGCTAATTCTTTAAGTTTAACGACAATTTGAATTAATTTAATTTTAATTGTCCGTGTTTTAAAACATTTACCTAAGATTTACATACATTTTAATATTATATTTTTTACGTTTACAGAAAATGAATTGAAATAAAAAATTTTTAAAGCTAAAAAGTGCAAATTCCTTAAGTTTAACGGCAATTTTTTGGAGCCAAAAAAGCATTTTTTAGAGCAATTTTTTGGTTGCCCTAATAATTATAGAAGATTTTTATCATTTTCATCAGGAAAAAAATATTATCAAAAGATTTTTATGATCCTGAAGAAAATTTGTAAGACTGTTTTATAATTTCAAAATGAAATAATAATTATTCTACATCTCTGAAGAAAATAACCATATCGCGAACATGTTCGATATTTTATTATAATCAACAGAGCTATTATTGAGCTTTTCTTACAAAAAAATATCATAAAAATTCTCACCATACAAAATGTATAGGAAAATGATTTTTTTTTTAATTTTTCGGGAATTTTATTGGATATTATCCTATTCTGGCCAGAGAACAATATGAATTGGTGTCAATCATCTAAATCGGTGCAGGCGTTCTTGAATTATACACGTTTGTACTAACGCCACTTTCTTTTATATATATGTACTAGCTGACCCGGCAAACTTCGTTCTGCCCAAAACAGATTTTTTTATTAATTTCATTTCAAAAATTGTTATTACACCGGTATTATTTTTAATAGAAAATTAACGATTTTTCACTACTTCATTGTGTATACAACTTCAAAAATATATAATTTTAGTATTCAGTTTAAGGCTGCACGATACACAACATTTTTAGTTTTCTGTTCCGGATATTTATTTTCACTGAGTATTGGCTATTTTCAATAAGGAAGTAAGAGGATTGATATAGTATACCTCCATAATGGTTTTCAGGCCCCTCCTCCAACCCGTTTAGATATATTCAGCCTCAAAAGTTTAGTACGTATGGGAGGTGCAATGCCCCATTTTTCGATAAATCTTTTTTTTTTTTGGTTGAACATGGTAGATATTGATATCGTATATCTGCATAGTGATTTCTATGTACATGCCATGAACGCTTTTAAGGATATTTAGCCTTAAAAATTAAGAACGCATGGGAGGTACCACGCCCCCTTTTCCGATAACCTACACTTTTATGCGCAAAAATTGTTTTGATATCATATAGCTCTGTACCAATTTCCAGGTCCCTGACTTAAATCCTTTTAAAGATATTCAGCTTAAAAAATTAAGTGTTGTTGGGAAGTGCCACGCCCCCTTTTCGTATAACTCCTATTATTTTGCATTAATATGGAATTGTTATCGTTTATCTCCACACCAATTTCCAAGCCCCTAGCGTAAACAATTTTAGGGATATTCATCATGAAAAATTAAGTTTGTATGGGAGGTGCCACGCCCCTTTTTCCGATAACCCCCACTTTTATGCGTGGCAATGGTTTTGATATCATTTAGCTCTATACCAATTTTCAGCTCCCTACCTTGAACTGTTTTAGAGATAATCAGCTTTAAAAATTAAGGTTGTATGGGAGGTGCCACGCCCCCTTTTCTGAGTGAGAAGGGTTTTGATATCACCTACCTCTATACCAATTTTCAGCTCCCTACCTTAAACTGTTTTAGAGATAATCAGCTTTAAAAATTAAGTTTGTATGGGAGGTGCCACGCCCCCTTTTCTGATAACCCCCACTTTTCTGAGTGAAAAGGGTTTTGATATCACCTACCTCTATACCAATTTTCATATCCCTACCTTGAACTATTTTAGAGATAATCAGCTTTAAAAATTAAGGTTGTATGGGAGGTGCCACGACCCCTTTTCTGATAACCCCCAATTTTCTGAATGAGAAGGGTTTTGATATCACCTACCTCTATACCAATTTTCAGCTCCCTACCTTAAACTGTTTTAGAGATAATCTATATATTAGACATATACGCCGCCGATTGACGCCGCCGCCGCCGCGCCAATTACCTTCATAATCGGCCGCCGCCGCCATAATCCGTGAAATCGGCGTATCGGCGCGGCGGCGTGCGCTGGCGCGCCATACTCGTATGGAGCGAGATGTGTACATATTTTCCTAGTTTTGCTAACTGCTAAAGTTCTTCAAAATTAAAAAAAAGGAACCAATCGACGTGTTTTGACCTCAGGAACACGAAGCTGAATGCGGAAATGTTTTATTTTTTGCTAGTTAAAAGTTATTAACAAAAACCTTGGCTGTTCCCTACTTTACTAGCCTCAGTCCTAAAGAATTTAAGCTACTGGAAAATTTCAGTTCGTTGGCTTACATAATTTTTTCTCAGATACGGAACTTTTCTGGGATCTCTTCCATTTAGTCCTACTTATCGAGGTCTGTTGCTAATTGTTCTACACAAAACTGCACCATTTCAACCCTCCTTGATATCATTAGATGCCGAAAATGATCCCAAACATGCCTCCAGAATCGAAAACTCATAGTTTGAACTTAAGAAAGTTGCTGTTTTTGAGTAGCCCTCACAGTTGTCGAACCTCAGCCCTATAGGGAATATTAAAGAAGAGGATGGGGGATCAAAAAAGAAAAAAAAGCAAGAGTTATGGAAAAAAATTAAAGAAGCTTGGTACTTAATACCAGTTGCAAATTGCGCTCATTTGGTCAACCCTATGCCACGAAGAAGTAAGGAAGTTATAAAAAATAAAGGAGCTTCAACTAAACATTAGTTTAAATCTAGTTGCAGCAGTAATATTGTAGTTTATTTGAAAAAACAATCGAATTTAAAGTTTGTCCCTATTATTATTTCCAACTTAAATTATACATTTCATTATTTTTATTCATAAAAATTAAATTATTATACAAAAACCACCCCAGAGTCATTGAAGCATGTCCTCTCCGTGTAAGCATCAATATATGGTAATTATTATTTGGTCTTAAAATTAAATAAATGGAGAATTGCAAAATTTTGTCCCTATTATTTTTTCCAACACTGTATATACATATATTTATTTTAAAGTGTCTTATATATATATATAAATATGTACATATGTAAATATATGTATGCATGTTTATTATCATACAAAATAAGCAAATGAATTTAAATTTACCCTTACATATGGATTTCTGTATATTCTTTAATATTTATTTTCTTTATTTTATATTTTAGTTTATGTAACAATTGTTTTTTGCTGTTAATAAAAAAGTTTCAACAATTTAAGGTGGAAATTAGTTTATTTATTCCATTCAGCCAGCGATATGAAGGTAACTAAATAAAATTAATATTTGAATAAGGATTGTGATTTGTAGATTTGGGGCAGGCGCGCCGGCGCGAAAAAGCACGCCGGCGTCGCCGCCGCCGCCGAAATGTTTTTGGAATAGCGCCGCCGCCGCCGGAATCACTGTCGGCGTATATGTCTACTATATATATAACCAGACATTGAAAATAATTGTTAACAATTTTAAAGGTTTTGAAAATAACAAAAAATCGTAGACAAAAACTCTAACAATCTTTGAAAAACAAAAATCCAAAGACAAAAAAAATAATTATTTTTGTTTGAGAGAAAACCTTATTTCTTGAATTTTTCTGTTATTCACTGATATTTATTTTCAACAGAAAAAATTTGAGCAAGAAATAAAAAAAATATATACATATCTACATACATTCAATGAAGATTTTTCAAATAAGTGTTTTTATATTTCTCAACATGTGAGATTTATTTTGAAAAATAAAATATTTTTGTTACCGAAAGACAAAAAAATCTGAATTTCAATTTTTTTTGTTGAGACCGAAATTTTTATTCTTCTGTTTTTTTGTTTTTTGTCTGTGAAAAACAAAAATATTTTAAATGTTAACAGTTAAATTCAATCTCTGTATATAACTAGTAAGGAAGCCTAAGTTCGAGTGGAATCTAACATTAGATACTCAGCTGTATGCTTTCATTGTTTGTTTGCGTTTGATGGAAACACGGTGTACTTTATATTAAGCGAGTGCTGCATAAAGTGGGCGTAGCCACGCCCATTTTCTAAATTGTTATCAGTCATCCAACTAAGCTTATGAGTATTATTCTTTGTGCAAAATTTCATCCCTTTATGAGTTACAAAGATGTCACGTTACAAATTTCCAAAGCGTGTTCCAGAAATATCTTTGTTAAAAAGTAGGCGTGGTCATAAACCGATTTCAATAAATTTTTGCGTGTCTATTAACACAAGTTATAAAAGTGTATAAACCAAGTTTCATCATAATATCTCAATTATTTGTCGAGTTATGGGCTCCGAAATCTCGTTGATTCCTCTGTCTGAAAAGAGGCGGTGCCACGCCCATTTTCCGAAATTTTTCTATTTTTTGTTTCCGATCTATTGTAGAACTCATGCCACAAAATTTCAATGAATTATCTTTATATTTGACAAAGATATCGCTTAAAATGTTTTTATTAGGTCACTTTATAATACCCATATATAAAAGTGGGCGTGGTCGTCAACCGATTTTGGCAATTTTTCGTCCAAACATTTGCCTAAGTAAGTATATCACGCCTACAAAATTTCATCGATATGTCTTCAACGGTTTCTGAGTTATGACTCATAAAACTTTCAATGTTTGCCCCTTAATAAGTGGGCGTGGCACCGCCCATTTTCCAAAATTTCACCATATTTCTTCATAAGGCCCTGAGCTCAATACGTGTGTGAAATTTTATCACTCCAGCTCTATTAGTGACTGAGATACAAAATTTCCGATTTTTACTATATAGGGGAGGTGGGCGTGGTCATGGTCCGATTTCGCCCATTTTCAATACCATCCGTTCCTGTCTTGATACCAACTTACATTTTAAATTTCATCAAAATATCTCAATTTTTGCGCGAGTTATCGTGCGCACAGACGGACAGACGGACGGACATGGCTCAATCGATTTCTCTTTTCACCCTGATCATTTTGATATATATAAGTCTATATCTATCTCGATTATTTCATTCTGTTACAATCCACCGTTAGGAAATCAAAACTATAATACTCTGTGTACTAGTACAGCTGAGTATAAAAATGATTTGGTATTTAATTGAAACGCTAAAACTTGAAAACGGCTGAACCAAATCAAATACTTCCTTAGGGGGGTTTGTTTGTTGTTACCTCGCGAAGGTTTAGTCGAAGAAAAAATTTAAAAATGTTAGGGGGGCGTGGCACCTCCCATACAACCTTAATTTTTAAAGCTGATTATCTCTAAAACAGTTCAAGGTAGGGAGCTGAAAATTGGTATAGTGGTAGGTGATATCAAACCCCTTCTCACTCAGAAAAGTGGGGGTTATCAGAAAAGGGGGCGTGGCACCTCCCATACAACCTTAATTTTTAAAGGTGATTATCTCTAAGACAGTTTAAGGTAGGGAACTGAAAATTGGTATAGAGGTAGGTGATATCAAAACCCTTCTCACTCAGAAAAGTGGGGGTTATCAGAAAAGGGGGCGTGGCACCTCCCATACAACCTTAATTTTTAAAGCTGATTACATATCTCTAAAACAGTTCAAGGCAGGGAGCTGAAAATTGGTATAGATGTAGGTGATATCAAACCCCTTCTCACTCAGAAAAGTGGGGGTTATCAGAAAAGGGGGCGTGGCACCTCCCATACAACCTTAATTTTTAAAGCTGATTATCTCTAAAACAGTTTAAGGTCGGGAGCTGAAAATTGGTATAGAGGTAGGTGATATCAAAACTCTTCTCACTCAGAAAAGTCGGGGTTATCAGAAAAGGGGGCGTGGCACCTCCCATACAACCTTAATTTTTAAAGCTGATTATCTCTAAAACAGTTTAAGGTCGGGAGCTGAAAATTGGTATAGAGGTAGGTGATATCAAAACCTTTCTCACTCAGAAAAGTGGGGGTTATCAAAAAAGGGGGCGTGGCACCTCCCATACAAGCTTATTTTTTAAAGCTGATTATCTCTAAAACAGTTTAAGGTAGGGAGCTGAAACTTGGTATAGAGGTAGGTGATATCAAAACCCTTCTCAATCAGAAAAGTGGGGGTTATCAGAAAAGGGGGCGTGGCACCTTCCATACAACTTTAATTTCGAAAGTTGATTATCTCTAAAACAGTTCAAGGTCGGGAGCTGAAAATTGGTATAGAGGTAGGTGATATCAAACCCCTTCTCACACAGAAAAGTGGGGGTTATCAGAAAAGGGGGCGTGGCACCTCCCATACAACCTTAATTTTTAAAGCTGATTATCTCTAAAACAGTTCAAGGTAGGGAGCTGAAACTTGGTATAGAGGTAGGTGATATCAAAACCCTTCTCAATCAGAAAAGTGGGGGTTATCAGAAAAGGGGGCGTGGCACCTTCCATACAACTTTAATTTCGAAAGTTGATTATCTCTAAAACAGTTCAAGGTAGGGAGCTGAAAATTGGTATAGAGATAAATGATATCAAAACCATTCCCACGCATATAAGTGGGGGTTATCGGAAAAAGGGGCGTGGCACCTCCCATACAAACTTAATTTTTCATGCTGAATATCTCTAAAATTGTTTACGCTAGGGACTTGGAAATTGGTGTGGAGATAAACCATAACAATTCCATATTAATGCAAAATAATAGGAGTTATACGAAAAGGGGGCGTGGTTCCTCCCAACAACGCTTAATTTTTTTAGCTGAATATCTTTAAAAGGATTTAAGTCAGGGACCTAGAAATTGGTACAGACCTATATGATATCAAAACAATTTTTGCGCATAAAAGTGTAGGTTATCGGAAAAGGGGGCGTGGCACCTCCCATACAAACTTAATTTTTCAAGCTGAATATCTATAAAAGCGTTTAAGGTTGGGACCTGAAAATTGATCAGGAGATTAACGATATCAATAGCATGCTTATGAAAAAAACAGTAGTTTTGGGAAAAGGGGGCGTGGCACCTCCCATGCGTTCTTAATTTTTAAGGCTAAATATCCCTAAAAGCGTTCATGGCATGTACATAGAAATCACTATGCAGATATACGATATCAATACCATGTTCACACAAAAAAAGAAAAGATTTATCGAAAAATGGGGCATTGCACCTCCCATACGTACTAAACTTTTGAGGCTGAATATATCTAAACGGGTTGGAGGAGGGGCCTGAAAACCATTATGGAGGTATACTATATCAATCCTCTTACTTACTTATTGAAAATAGCCAATACTCAGTGAAAATAAATATCCGGAACAGAAAACTAAAAATGTTGTATATCGTGCAGCCTTAAACTGAATTCTAAAATTATATATTTTTGAAGTTGTATACACAATGAAGTAGTGAAAAATCGTTAATTTTCTATTAAAAATAATACCGGTGTAATAACAATTTTTTAAATGAAATTAATAAAAAATCTATTTTGGGCAGAACGAAGTTTGCCGGGTCAGCTAGTCAGCTTTATAAATCAAGGTTGTATGGGAGGTGCCACGCCCCCCTAATATTTTTTAATTTTTTCTTCGACTAAACCTTCGCGGGGTAACAACAAACAAACCCCCCTAAGGAAGTATTTGCACCCTTATTACGGTTGTCGTCGTCGACGTCGTTGTCACTTTTCAGTCGACATCACGTCGTCTCGACGTCGTCGTCACATCGACGCAAAATCGGTATTAGCTAAGCGTATTTAGACGACGTCGACTGTTTATCGGTAAACCGAATGACGAAAGTACCATCCCTATAATTTCTGCACTAGCTGTTTGATTTTATTTAGAATCTGTGCGCAATTTTTTACGTATTTTTAATCTGTGCTATTTAGATAATTTATTTCTTTATAATAAATGTATTTTGCATATGATTCATCAAGTTTTAGCGATGAACATAGCAATGAAGTGCTCGAGTAATTAATAAATAAAAGAAAAAATATGTATGTATGTATGTACATAAATATTTAATAAATTAGTTTTCTCCTCAATCTTAAAGGAGGTGTCAAGGCATTCAATTTAATGGTGATTGCTTCTCAATGTTGTAAAAAATTAGTTGGTATCGTACCCCATTGAAAACCTTTGGGTCGCCTTCGGTATGTGCGCTCACCGAATTTATTTTTAAACTAGTGGGAATTTACCAATAAAACTAGCAGGAAATATTCTGCGGATGTTAGTTCTACTAATTTTAACCCTCCCGTAATAAAATTTTAAAAACAAAAATGCATACATACTAAATTTTTTTCTTGTCACCATTAAACACCGCGTCGACGAAAATGGCAACGAGTGACCGTCGACGTCGACTTAGCTGATACCAAATATGTTTCGATAGTTGTCACAAGTTATCGACTTTACCATACGTAATACCGATTTTGATAGGTCGTCGCCGACAGCGTCGAGTGAGTGTCGACGACGACAACCGTAATAAGGGTGTTGATTTGGTTCAGCCGTTTTCACGTTTTAGCGTTTCAATTAAATACCAAATCATTTTTATATATATAGATATAAGATATACAAAATGTATGGGAAAATAACTTTTTTTTTTTAATTTTTCGGGAATGTTATTGGATATTATCCTATTCTGGCCAGAGAACAATCTGAATTGGTGTCAATCGGCGCAGGCGTTCTTGAGTTATACGCGTTTGTACTAACGGCACTTTCTTTTATATATATAGATGTTTTATTAAATAAAATTTAAGAAAATTAACATAAACGACATTGTTTTTATTCATTGTAATGGTGTTCTTATAAACTTTTCTGGGTTGGCGGTCTTTGGCCGCGCTTATATAAAATAACCCTGGGCTACGCCATCAAAGTCTGGACGTGTGTCATAATATGATGTCCTTCTGTGTAGTACACCCTTCAGCGCAGGCGGCCTTCGCCTTTAATTATTAATTTAATATATTTAGATGACATTTTCACCGATTTATTATTAATAAACTATACATTTCCGCGCCCTACGGTTCACATTTTAATGATCTATACGACCCGCCCTTCCCCTCGAAAATAACAAAAAAATTCCAGTCCTGGCGCATTACCTCGCAGCCGATCCGAAGTAGATAGCCACATCTTTTATCTATGATCTGGAATTAAAATAAATTCAATATCTCCTAGGACTTCCGAGATATACTCTTTTACATAAATCATATTTCAAGGGGTTATTAAATACCCAATAGGCAGTAGTGGGTTAAAAAAACAGTACATACAAACCTGTGAATACTGTGCCAAAATTTGTTGGCGTATTCTTCGCTCATCTTCAGTATATTCACGCTCCCTTACTTTCGCTGTTCGGATTGATTGTGCTTCAAGCATTTTAGCCAATTGTTCATTCACATCCAAAGTTATCTGATTTATAGTTTCCTTCTTTGGATGTCCCAACTCCCATCTTTCCAATATAACGTTTACCAATTCATCTAAATCAGTGATCTAATGAATGTATAAAAAATCACGTTTTTGTGGTAGTTGAAATATTTGTTAAACATACACTTAATTTATTACATTAATTTCGTTGAGAATTTCTTTGAGGGCTTCAAATTTCTCTTCCGGCGATTCATCGTCTTGATTTAATATTCCAGTTATATAGGCGCCAATGATGTCTGGATCGGTATTGAGTTCCTTGAGTTTTTTCTGCAGCCATGTTGAAAAATCATCAGCCGATTGTGATGGCGTTCTATTTTTTGGCATCGTTATAGCTTCCAGTAGCTGCTTAAATGTTGTATCTAGGATAATGATGGCAACAATATAGGCATGGGTAACACTGCGCTGCGCGGCGCAATTGCGCTAACACCAACCCTGGCGTTATTGCGCTAACTCCGATTTGGGAAATGCGCCAACTCAATATAGCGCCAACCCAATATAGCGCCAACTCAATATTGCGCCAACACAATTTTGCCTTATAACACCGACTCAATTTCGTGCGCTAACACCAGCACCTATATAGCGCTAGTGTAAAATAGCGCAACCACAACGCCAATAACAGCACCATAGTATATGTATACGTATGACACCGTCACAATTATGTATGCTTGATAGTGATCTAAGTGACCTTAATTCCCAGCATATTTTCACAAATATACGGAATATGTTTCCAAATGATTATGAAAATTTAAATTAATTGTGCCCTCGTATATGTAAGCAGAATTGCGCCAAAAGAAATAAAAGAGGGATGGTAAACAGTAACAAACGAAAAAATGTTATTTATCGATTATTCCATGACAATTGCGCTAAAGGTGTTATTGCGCCAGTACCGTGAGTTGGCGCCACGACTGGCGCTGGAGTTATTGTATCAGCGCCAAAAAAATTGCGCCATTACCCATGGCTACAACAATAACCGGAAAAACGATTATAATTAGAGTTGGGAAACTATCGATAGTATCGATGTTTTATTTGTTTTCAGACTATCGAAGACCATCGATGGTTTTTTAAAAACTATCAAAAACTATCGATGGTAACGGGTACTATCGATAGTTTTACAAATTTTACACAACTCCATATTACACATTAAGGTTGTTCTCTCTGTGTGATTTTGGCCTGGCAAATTTGCCGAGATGACATAAGTGTGATAAATTTGCCGAGCACAACAACAAAATACACGTCTTGTCAAATTTGGAGCTTCGGCAAATTTCTCATACCCCAACCCGTGATATTTGATATCATGAGAAAAATATCACGGAAAATGCAACCATGTTATTACATTCACAATAGTCTTCTAGAAGTGAGTTAAAATTTATGTTTCTAGTTCTTTTTTTTAATTATTTTATTTTATTCAGATAAAAAATTAATTAATTCGAAATTGAAGCAAGCAAAGCAAAGCGACAACAGTCGTATAAAGAGTGGAAAGAATATGACTAACATGCTAGTTCACAATAGGGGTATTCGCTATCCATAGCATAACCCTAGCACGTAGCACGGATTGCACGGATTGCAAAGTTTTACAACACACAACAACAAAATACAGGCGCACAAAAAATATGCTAGACCTCAAAAGTATGCTACACCAAAACCTATGTATATTTATTTGCTATGAAGTGTAGGAAATTAATTGCGACACTGCGTCAGCTGACATTTGCCAATTGCTAATTTCAATTTCAATTTGATCATTCGAATTTTGCTTAAAATGTTATTTTTTATGTGTATTTATTAAATTTACTAAAATAAAATGATTTATTTATTAAAAAGTGAGTGATGAACGCGTCCCTTTGGCTAAAAAGAAAAGCTGCTTCTTAAAATTTCCTACGACTGTGCAATGGGGTGCTCTCCATGTGTAGCATATTTTGGTCTAGGATATTTGCAATCCGTGCTATCTTGCTAGGGATAGCGAATACCCCTAATGAACTCAGTTAGAATTTTATTTTCTTAAAGGTGCGCTATCTCTGTGTGGCAAATTTCTCAAGATATCATGATATCTCGGCAAAAATATTAGACACCATAGATAACTAGATACGAAACTCTTCATTTCGTGAGAGCGCTGTCAAAATGCGCATTTTTTATAACATTTTTCATTGGTGCCACTCTGTTCGAAAACTGAAAATGGGTATTTTACATATTATTTCTGGGAATTTTTCGGCTTCCTTATGTTATTGAAGACTATAGCAATAATAAAATTTTGTTTATACCAAATTAATATAGGGATATAACCACAAAAGTGATACACAGGATAGTATGACTTTCCCACATTCTGAATATTCGTGTTCAAAACCCAATCTTAGACAAATTAAGAATAACGCACAAAAAGTGGTGAACGATAATACATGTAGTTGGGTGGTATTTTTTAAGAAATATTTTACTCTATTTTGCAATTCTATTAAAATGTGAATATATTAGAACTGAAATATAATAATTTTTAACCGGAGATATATATAAATCTACTGAATAACCGCTGCCCGCGTTCCATCTCATTAACATATTTTTTATAATTTTAACTGAAACACAATTTTTTTCCAGTTGAAACAATAAACTGCACTGCACTATACACGAGCAATACAATTAACTCGGTATTTTTCATAATTCTTTATTATTTCAACCAAATTGGGCACATATAACAAAACATCAAAATCCACCGAATGTGACAATTTATTTTGGCGTGTTTTCCCTTCTGGCACCTGCAATTTGTACAAACAGCTGATCGGCCGGGTTTTCTGTTGTGTTGATGCTGGCAACAAAGCCACAGAAAACCCGTGGGAAAATCATAAAAGTGAGAGAGCAAGAAAGAGTTTCGTATCAAGTCATCTTTGTTAGACACAGAGAATAACCTTAGTGTGTACATATTTACAAAATGTTTTGATTTATACATTTGCAGACTGAATAAAAGGCGGTTCCAGTTTTGTAGATTTTTTGAAAGAAACATTTTTCGAAATATGTATTTTGAAGTTTCAGGGCCTTATTTTGCAAAACGCAACGCGACGCAACGAGTCACCCAGAGTCACTTTTTGTCGTGTTCGTGTGCAGAGCAAAGGCACTTTGTATAGGAGCTCGAGCACTGCCGTAAGAAATCGAAATTTACAATAACAAATGTGTAATGAAAAAAAAATTCAAAAAATGAAAGCACTGTAAAAAATTTGT